>CAXKVX010000301.1:0-102094 GCA_964058865.1 Eleocharis quinqueflora | reverse complement strand
TAAAAAATCAGTACCGTCACTAGCTTTTCGTCCATTGTATATCAGTTTACGTATATAAATAGATCCCAATGTTCTCCCTTGATCCATCACACTCTTCTCTCTCAAAGTTCTTTGGAACTCTCCATCATCAAATTCAAAGAGGAGGATCTGACCAAGCAGTCTGTCTTCGGTGATGTCTTCAGTAGGTAGCAACAGTAGCTCAAACCTGACAGAAGAAAATGATATTCCTACTCCAATGACGGTGCTCGTCATAGATGATGACCAACCGTCGCGAATTATCTGCACCATGCTAGAACAATGCGGTTATGAAGGTAAGTTTTATTAAGCATAGTGAATGTCTTTAACTTGTATCCTTTGATTTCTTTGAAGTAACTAGCCATTTTTCTTCTTTATGTAGCCACAAAATGTACTAGTGGGACCGAAGGACTACAGATGCTTAAGCAGAACAAGGGGAAATTCGATATTGTGCTCACTGATGTCCACATGTCCAACATGGATGGTTTCAAGCTCTTGGAAGAAATTGGCCTTGAAATGGATCTTCCTGTTATTAGTAAGTGTGCCAAAACAAAAATTCACTAAAGAAACAAACGATGTCATATAATTGTGTGGCTCTGTTGCTATTTGAATTATGATGTACAAAAAAAAAATCCTATTTGAGAATTTTTGTATCAAATAAATTAACTTGCTATTTTATTAATTGTAGGTGTGTAACCTAACACTAGTACACATCAAGAGTGACATTGGTTGTAAAGGAAACAACTGTCGTTCCTGATGTAAATAAAACAATGATATGTACTTTGAAGACATTTTATATTTTTTTTTTGTTTTGCATAAAATTTTGCAGTGATGACTGAAGACTCGAGCTATGAAATGAAGGTGAAAGGTCTACATCATGGTGCTTGTGATTATCTGATTAAGCCGGTTAAAATCGAGAAACTAGAGAACATTGGTGTACATGTGATGAATTGGCGCAAGGCCAACGGAAATATAAGTGGTGGCTTTGGTGATGAAGACGACAATAATGATGACGATGATGAATGAACCTAAACCCTGCAACTTTATTTTATTGAATAAGAGCTATATCAATGTCATAATACTTTTAGACTCTTTATGAGATTATAGAATGCAATGAATAAAATTATATTAATGGTATTACTCCAAGTTATATTATTGTTCCTCTCTTTGTGCTAATTTAAAGAGTAAAACGTGAATCATTTTTACCAGCACAGTTTCTTTGAGAAATTCATGATATTTAGAGAGAATTTTTTTGTTGGAATGGACTCCCTCCCCCCCCCCCCCCCCCCCCCCCCCCCAAAAAAAAAAATAATAAAATAAACAAAACAAAAAAGAAGTGGCTAGCTTGAACGTGCGGATTAAGCATCGAAATGAGTAAACCCTGGCACTTTGTTAACCAACTAATGTATCCGATATTATCACAATGGCACCTCAGAATGTTGTCGTGCATACTCACCAAACTTGACTGTAATTTCTAAAATTCGAACGAAATGATCAGTTAGTTAATAACAAAGAACGTTGTCCCCTTCAGAGAAGAAATTTTAGGCTACAAGAGCATGGCCAGCGCTCGCTTCTCTCTACGTCAGACAAGAAATTGTATAGGTTGCACTCGGCAGGTACTTCCAACTTGGTTATACAAATTATTTCATAATGAGAGCATTAAAAAAAATTTATATATCAAAATATAAAAACATGCATCAAATTAATTAATTGGATTGTAAACTAAATAATCAAGTTAAATTGGTACCATTACCACAGAAATTAAGAGTCTTTAAAAACGGGCCTTTAAAAGCAGATTCAATATTTAAAATCGGACCCTAGAGTAAATTCGGTTTAAAAGAGAGAAAATCAACTTTTTATAACCTTTAAAATCGGGTCACACCTAGCAGGCCGCTATTAAAGGTGATATTTAACAGCGGGCTGCAGAGAGGGTTTGGTTTTAAAACCTTTAAAACCGGAGTCAAGTGAAGTGTCCGCTTTTAAAGGGTTATATTAATTTAACAGCGGAGTATTGGTGGCACCGGTTTGAAAAGGTTTTTAATAGCGGATTTGGACCACAGTCCGGTATTAAATGTTTTAGCGCGAAAATACTCTGTCGCCCGGGCCTAAAAGCCTTCTTCTCTCCCAACCAGCAGCTAGCAACCACCAAAAAATTTAATACCTCCATCTAACTCTCCAAACACCATTAAATCTCTTTTATGTTTTTTTTTTATTTTGTATAATATTGTGAAACTTGTTACATATTTTGTCTTCTCTCTTAAACTTGAAGATCGTAACTCTCTTCATTAAGGTAAATAATTTTTTGCATATATATATTTTAGTATTTAATAAAAAATTTCATATTTAATTTGTTATTAATGTGTCATTTTTGTAAAATTAATTACAGTGATTTAATCTTCATCATCACCTCTTCCATTGCAAGTATTTGGAGGTATATTTTTTTAAAATCTACTTTTATGTATCAAATTAATACATGATATATATTTAGATACGAAATTTGCATTGCATATAATTGAATTGTATACATATATATATAGAGCATGACTAAAATAATATGCATAGTACACCACATTTCGTACTATGCATATATATATAGGTCAATAAATTGAGATTTAAGTTGCTCAATAAATTCTTCATATGAAAATATTGTAGGAAATCAAATTTTGTGATTTTTAGAGCTTTCTTGCTATTTTTTAAATATTTTTTAAAAACAGTCCAGATTTAATACTAGAAAAGTGCAATTTTTGGGCTGTTTTTAAAAAATATTTAAAAAATAACAAGAAAGCTCTAAATATTACAAAATTTTATTTCCTACAAGATTTTGATATGAAGAATTTATTGAGCAACTTAAATATCAATTTAATGACCAAATTAAATATAAATGACCACATAGTACGAAATTGGATGTACTATGCATATTATTTTAGCCATGCTCTATATATATAATATATACTTATATGTTATATATATATATGTAAGTATTGTCATATAGAACCAAAATATCAGAACAAAAAATAATATAGGTCACCCGTTCGAGATTAATCCAATAGGGATTAATTTCGAATTGTCCCTCGTATGGGACTGCTCTTTGAACACTTTGTCTCATTTAGGATTAGTGAACATAAGATAATTGCAATCTGATGTTTGCGGATAATCCGGTTCAGTGGTAGTGTGATTATATAAGGGTCCCTTAACTTGGGGTATTTTTTTTTGGCAATTATCACAATGCAATTCTTAGTTAGAGACCCTAACATATTGTCATACGATTGATTTGCAAACAATTTCCTTGTCATTTTCGAAAATCCGGCAAGTTCAATATTTGTTGCAAGAATTAAATCATGAGAAGGACGTTCATACCTGAGCAAAGATGCATGCATCTCCGTCCTTACCTTATTATCATCCTTGTTTCTTTGTTCCTTTGGTGCCTTATCACCAGATGCGAAGACTTGTTCATCATCTTCAGTCGTCGAAACAACCTTGACAACTTTGATTTGAAGATTCAGGTTTTGGAAGGGATATTGCGGTCGTAATAGACGAAGGTTACGGTCGTATTCGATTTCGTCAGGTGTCAAGTCCTCTGTCTGGTCCTCGAGATGGGACAATTGCAGGAGTAGTGAGCAAGGACTTCGACTGCAGTCAAGGGAATCAGGTCTCAGGTATGGTTACAGGGTCTCGAGAAAATTGGCTGTGACCATAGTAGTGATTGACTATGGTCGTAGTCTAGGTCGTCTGAAGCCTGAGTTAGTGCGCAATCTTGTCGTTCGCACTCCTTCTCCATCCAGACCTCAACAAAACTTTCATTGATGTTTCTCTTGAGTTCTTCATCTGTCAACCTGTCAATAGAATCAACATTAAAGACACTTTGGTCGTTAAATGCGTATTTCATTGATCACTTAACATTAAAGGTTAGTTGTTCATCCCCAATGTTTAGATTTATGATTCTGTCATGAATATTGATAATTGCTCTAGCGGTATTGAGGAAAGACCTACCTATCAACAACAGTGTATTGGTTTCCTCTTCCATGTCTACCACAATAAAATCAATTGGGACATAGAACTTACCAACTTGAATTGGTAAATCCTCAACAACACCAAAGGGTAACTTGATCGATTGGTCGGTTAGTTGCAAAGAGATCCTAGTCGATTTCAACTAACCTACACCTAACCAATCATATATGAATTTAGGCATAAGGCTCACGCTTGCTCCAAAATCACATAAGACATGTTTAAATTTGATGTTGTCAATGGAGCAAGGTATCACAAACATTTCGGGATCATCTAGCTTTTCGGGTAATATGTTCCTAACCAAAGCACTATCATGGTTGTCAAGAGATATCATTCGTATTTCCTCTTATTTGCACCTATTGGACAAGACGTCCTTGCAAAATTTGGTGTACACCAGACTCAAATTACCTCGGTTAATGACAAATTCACATGCAGTTTTTTAATATTTCAATAAACTTATCATCTTGTATTTATATTTTTCGTTCCTCAATCTACCGAGAAAAGATGCATACTTATAAAGAGGGACATAGGATGATACATTTTCACTTACCTTTGGCGACTCGAATTTGGATAGTGATGGGATTTTTACTGTCACAAGAAATAAATATAGTACCCTAATTCACACTACTTTTATAGTTGCAAGAATACAACTACAATTGAGTAGTTTTCAGGGTCGAACACAGGGACAAACTGATTCAATTCACAGATGTAAACTACTTGATTTAAACTACATAAAATTTAGAGAAAGTTGTTTGATTTGGGTTGGTGTTTTTTGTAATTAAAATAAATTGTGCAACGTTAAGAGATTACAAAACAGATCACAGATAATACTAAAACTTAGTTTTCCTAGGTTTGCTATCCACTACTTGTTATGTTTGTTAAGTAAAGGGTTGTTTGTGTTTGGAATAAAGAAGGCACAGTTCTTCCAAAAACTATTATACATATCTCTATGACATACACATATCCAACGTAAACATACAACTGTCTCTTAAAGCCTCACGCCTTTTGCCACTCAAGCAAGTCGAGAAGTCGGTGAAGACGATCGAACGACACCTAAGTGCGCTAGCGGATCCTTCCAAGCAACCCTCGGTGCCAACTTTTCTTCAAGGTCACGAATGAATCGAGAAGTATTCTATCAGTAATGGAGAGATTAGAGAGGTCTATGCACATCACATGTTCTCTAACATAACATACCGGTAATTAATATACAATAATTAATATTACTGTGAAAACGTATCTTGGAAATATACTAGTGAAAATGTATCTTGGAAATATACAATAATTAATATCAAATATTCTTTTGGAATATTTGATATATATTCTCTCCAATTCTTTTCCAAATTATCATATTTACTACTGTAAATATGTTTCTTAAATTTGGTATTGTTTGGTACACAAGTTAGAAAGATATCAGCAAAATAAGGTAATATTTTCTGCCTCTGCGCAGGTCTCTTGCGACCGCAATCAACTTGGATGTTAAACTTGGCAGGAAATCTGCCAAGTCACTTGCCCCACAAAAGGGGCTATTGCAGCCGTAATTGAACTGCTGGATTTTTAGCATATTCTTTCCAAGTATCTCCTGATCTCTTGCAGATTTTCTATTTTTTTTTTTTTTGCTTTGATCCAAAACCTTTGGGTTTAGCCCAAACAATATTTCTAACTTTACATTAATACTAATATTAGTTTAATTAATCATAATCGGTCCATCAATAATTATAATTAATTAGTTCCATATGTATTCGTACCAAGAATCTTAGGAAAATATGTATCAGGCCTTGTATAAATTAATCACATTTACGGCATATCTGATGTTACTCCTCGTAACATAGGTGATAGTATGAGATATATCAATCATATAACATGTAGTCCAAGCTTTATTTATTCGACTTGACGTTTGAATTCCAACAGTCTCTCACATGGACAAGTGTGATCCTTTTGACTACATATATTTGTGAATCTACAGATTACTTTAATTTTTCTATCTTTCTTTTCGTAACCAATTCGATCCATCAGTTGTACCAACAAGGGACTTAAGCGGTGTCGTCACTTTTTATGTGTGGCTATCCTGACTAAAATCATAGTGTCAAATACAAGTTGGATGACATGAATTAGATTCTGGACATATAGTTCGGAAATTACACGAGATGTGATCATGCGTGTCTATTTCCAAATGCATCACATTTTATCTTTACTTTAGTTAGGTCAAATTTTAAAGAGAGATATCAATGAGATTTCAGAATGTATCTTGCATTTATGACAACCTTTTGCAAATTACATAGAACAAATATTTCTCCAAAATCAGACTTCCACATTTTTCACAAACATTGTGGATATGAAATTTGTACTTTTATATATTCTATCTTTAACTCATTGTTTATTATTCTTTCTTTTATGCTATTAGAAAACTTATACAAAATATTGTCGTCTTATTAAGTTTCTAGTATTATCATGCATGGCTCATTTATTGTCACAATATAACTTGAATGATCTCTATATTGAGTTCATTATATGCAGTAAGGTGACATCTTTATGGAGTCATTCATTTAATCCTGAAATCAGATTTGGTAGGACCTCCAAAAAACTTTTCCAACATCTGATATATGAATATTATTCTTTTGTTCGCTAAATCCTTAAGATCTTTTATCGGCATTCTAAAACACTTATACCTTCAATCTAAGTATTTTCTTGATCATGTTGGTATATAACACGATATTCTTATGTGTATACATCAACATGTGTTATGCCTATAAGGCATATAAATTCTTTGACTATATTGCTTTTTAATCAATCAAGGGGATTTATATTAATCTGTATTCACCAAGACATATTTTAATTTTATTTTACTCCCACAAAATCTGAACAATCTGATTTATCAAATTTGACTCTAGAAAATGAGATTGCAATTTGATAATATTTTTTTGAGACCCTTAACTGCATAGATATTATTTTTTTCTGCAACCTATAAACTTAATAAAAAATTCTTAAGTTGCATCTTGTATATTGCTTCATCTATATTACTATTTCAGAAACAATCATCCTTAATATCTATTAAAAACTTTAAATACGGTGCTATTAATCTTTTTCAAGAATCTTTAATGAAAAATTCTTTATAACTCAAATCTTATATATGAGAAACTTTTACCGAAAAAATTCAACTTTATATTTCTCAACATTACCATTTTAATTTTGTATTGTTCAAATTTTCATTTGTATCAAAACAAGTCTAATACTTTAAGGTAATAAGGAAAATATTCAATTTGTCATTATGAGTAGTTTCATCTTTATGTATATAAGATAACTTTCAAGAGTATATCACTATTTCTCTAGTCGTGTTTATAGAAAAACTTGAAAATACAACTTTATAGTTGCAATCTTTTCTCTTTAGTAAATTTGCTTTTGAGAGTATAGAACTATTTCTTTAGTCTTGTTTTATAGAAAACTTGAAAACACGACATTGTAATTCCAATCTTTTCTCTCTAGTAAATTTTGGCACTTGTATAACATTTTTCGAGTATTTCCACAATCAGAAATGAATTATCATTAAACAACACAAAATACTTTATTCCAAAAGACCCACCGACTTATAGCCAATATTATCGCAAGAAGCAATGCCTCTATTTCGATCTATTTTGGGTATGTTTTGTTCTTAATGTACTGTTGAGTATTTAGCTGAATCATCATCTAACGACACAAAACATCTCATTCCAAAACACCTACTAGCTTATAGCTAATATCATTGCAAGAAACAATGCATCTATTTGAGCTTGTTTTGGATCTATATGTGTCATTGTTGAGTCTTTTATTTGTGGAGTTTGCATATTGATAAAAGATTTATTTTGCGATAAATAACCTTGACTAGATTTTGAACAAAATCAGAACTTTGACCTTAAATCATATTCTCACTAGTCTTGACATAAAATTAGAGCTTTGGCTCAGGATTTTATCCTAATTCATGTTTTTCTTTTCGAAAAATAGTTAATAGATCTTAGTAAAATTTTATTTTTCGATATATAATCTTGATCAGATTTTGAACAAGATCAGAACTTTGATCCTAAATCATATCCTCACTTATCTTGACGCAAAATTAGAGCTTTGGCTCAAGATTATCCTAATTCATGCTTTCCTTTTCAAAAAATAGTTAATAGATCTTGGTAAAATCGTATCATTTATCATATCTCCCCGCAAAACTCTATACCCTCAAAGGATTTAGTGTTTTTTTTAATCTAATATCTCAATTATTTGTGTTTTGTAGGTTTGTAATAATCTTCAAATACGACTTTAGTGGAAATAATACATGTTCAAATGACAACTTATATTCCTTATTTTCATTTTTTACATCTTTAATAATTTATCATTATTAAAGAGTCTAGATTTATTCGAACATATCTGTTGCCTTAAAGATTTAAATCAAGCCTTTAAAAAACGGAGTTTAAACTTCGGTTTAACCGTTTTAACGGGAAAAACTTGTCATGGCGTTAAGTTTTCAGGAAAAATATTTTTAACTGGTTTTCTGCAGTTTAAAGGTTTTAACTCCGTTTAAACCGTGTAAATCCGTTAAAATTCGTTAAAAAATAGGCCGTTTTAACGCCATTTTTTTATTTTTTTCTTTGTGTTTTTGCTAGATGCTTACTGTAACGTACTTGGTGATTTACTGATTTGTCAACTTGTTGGATTAATTTAGTTTTTCTATTTTTTTTACTATTTTACTAACTTGGAGTTAGTTATTGTGAGCTTAGTTGGATAGTTACTAGTGTTATGATGGTGTGTTGATTGTTTGGATACACTGGTCTTGTGTGTTATATTGATGCTGGCATGAGATATTGTTATGTTGGTGCGAATTATGCAATTAGATAGTGGAGTTTATAAAAAAATACACATTTCAAAATAAAATACATTCTAAATCCTAATTATTAAACATATCATATAATATCATGCATATTTTTAAATAATGAAAAAAGCAGCAATGCTAATAATAATGTTAAATATATTATATAGTACATAGTTACATAAAGTCATACAAATGACAAAAGTGTGTATGTTTGCATCATAATTTGGTCTAAAATAAATTAATAATAGACAAAAAATGGTTGGTCGTATTTTAATTTAACTTCCGTATAATTCCGTTTTAATGTTAAACCGTTAAACGACCACCTCACCGTTAAGGGTCGTTAAACGTTTTTTAAAAGCTTGATTTAAATATATATTTAAATCATCTTTATGGTTTAATAAGTTGCCTTTAGTAGGTATTTCAAAAAAAAATATATGTTCTTTATGCTACAATACTTTAGACTTCTTATCATAGATTTCATTTGTGAGTTTAATTGTATCGTTATATCTCTCTTTATTGAGAATATGATTCGAAAATATAAATGAAAAAAATTCATTTAAAATTTGTTATTCTCCAAAAGTTTTAACTTTTATGATGACACCATTATGTATCCATATCTTTATTAGATGTCAAAATAATACTTTCTAGCCTTTTCTATTATCCATGTTAAATGAACTATAGATATTTTGTATTACATGACATCTGTTATTCTGTTGAACTCAAATTTCATCATTTTGGGTTGTTGATTTGACAAAATCTGTTTGATCAAAACTTGATCATATATTTGACAACTTGATGGTTAATTTTATCTCAGAAAACCTTTTGTATTAAATTTTGCAAAATACACACTCATGATAAGCTTCACCTTAAAGGTATACTTAAATGAAAAATGAAATTGTCCTGTTTTGAATCGTAAATTTCTATTTAAAATTAAGTAAAACTTAGCACTTGTCTAATTAGAAATAGAATATGATTGTGATATTAAAAAACTTTCATGTTTCATCCTTTCAATAAAAAATATTGCATATATGATATAACTTAAATATTTTGTTTTTCCAAGATATTTAAGTCTACACAATTCATTTAAAATTAAAACATTTAATTTTCTTAAAGGATGATACTTTATATCACATAGATTCAATAATTCAAGTTTTCAAATAAACTTGATGCCTTCATTTGAATCATCTATTATATTGCAATAATAATACATAAATTTTAGAATTAACTCCTTAAATGTCAAACCAACATTTAAACTTTTCTGTAGCATACTTGTTATTTTATCAACCAGGTCATTTTGCTTTCTTGCTTTATGTAAACTTGTTTTGATAAGAATATATATTATGTATCTTCTTATTCTTAATAAAAAAATATATGTTTATATAAATATTACTTTAGCAATTTTGACCTTTAATTTCTTTAACGTTGCCCCTTGAATTTTTATTATGGATTCATAAGTTTAATGATTTAATCATTTAATCATTTATTTTTCAATTGCTTCTCACTTTATTTTATTCCGAATTAAAGCGTATTTCTTTGCCTGGAAAATTTTTATGATCATATATCATTTTTCTTATCCATTTAACTTTAAGAAATATTATTTCCAATTTAGCAAACAAAAGAAAGAACTTATTTCACTATCTTTGCACATCATTTCTATTAAAGGTTTCCATTTTATATAACAAGATAATTAATTCCTTCAATGAACCATCTTTGGAAGATATCATTTACCTTTATATCTTCTAATAGTAATTACGTGTTGATGATAAATGATGCAAGATTAATTATCAAATATTCATAAAATATTTGAAATTATATTCTCTCCAATTCTTTTCCAAATTCTAATATTTGCTTCTGTAAACATTTCCATAAATTTGGTATGAAAGCTAGAATATCCAATCAGAAGATAATGGTAAATCTAGGCAGTCAAAACTTGCCTTGAAGCAAGTCTCTTGCGGTTGCAATGAATCTCATTGCGACCACAATTGACTTGGCATTTCAGACTTGGCAGTTTTATGCCAAGTGTCTTGCAACTGCAATGGGATATTTTGCGGCCGCAATGAATCTGCTGAAAATCAGCAGATTTGTTGCCAAATCTCTCCTTCTATATTGCGGCCGCAAATGATCTTATTGCGGCCCCAATAAACTTACATTTGTGCTATTTTGTTTGGGCTTTGATCCAATTTGAGTTAGGTTTAGCCCAAACAATATTTGTGACGTTACACTAGCACCAATATATAGTTTAATCAATCACAATAGATCAATTAACAATTATAATTAATTTACTTTAATTCAATATGCATTCCTACCCAAAATCTTAGTGAAATACATATAATGCCTTGAATATTAAATTAATCACATTTACGGGATTTCCACATATTACTCCTCGTAATATTGGGTGATAGTACATGACATGTAGTAATCATATAACACGTAGTCCAAACTTTATTTATTGGAATAGACGTCTCAATCCTAACAAATTCTAATTATATATACTCTAAATTATTTATACGACCTTAATTATAATTAACTATAGTTACTCCTAATTAACAGAATCTGAAAATTCTGAAAAATGGCACAATTTTCCTGTCAGTTCAATGTTTGTACCATTTTCCAAATCAATTGCAACCACAACAGAAAGCCTTTACGGTCGCAATACTTGGTACTTAGGGGTTGAATCCACAGGACAATTCAGACTTTGGTTTTGGTAATTAAGCAATTTAATCTAAGTAGTTGAAAGGAAATGTATGAAAAATTGGTGTTGGTTTGTCTTTGAAATTAAAATAAACTAAATTAAAGTTATTTACACAAGTTAAGAGTGGGTCGATACGAGAATTAGGGCTCCTAGGGTTGTCTTCTACTTTGTTGTCATCTACTTGGTCGTGTAAATGTTTGTTTCTGATATGAAGGCACGATTCACAATTTTAGGTATTAAGTGATATTTCTATATTAACACCATATCTAAACTAGAATAATTTGTTCCTTTCGTTTCTTGACCGTACTAGTCTAAACTCATTAAGATCTTATCGTCCTAATTAACCTAAATAATTACAATTTAGCTTTCGGCACATGGTACAATTCCTTAAATCAATTAGGTAAAACCTATAGATAACAATCATCACATCTCTAGGGATCTAACAATTCAATTTCTCAATAAAAAAAATCAAACCCTAAGTTATGCAATTTGATCAAAATTGTAATCAATTAAAACAAATAACAAGCCATATAACAAAACAACATGAAATAAACTATGACCAAGTAAGATACATTAAAGTTTCAAGATAATCCTAGAAAATTCTAGAGATTACTTAACCAATTATGGCTACAAATACACAATCAATGCAATAAAATGGAGTTCCAAAGAAAGAAAGAAAGAAAAATAAAACCGAATCAAAGATCAGATGTGAAATCACCTTCTTCTTCTTCTTCTTCTTCTTCTTCTTCTTCTTATTCTTCTTCTTCTCTCCCAAGTCTCTAATCTCTAAACTCAATGCAAAGAATGTCCTTCACCCTAATCTCGACATCCATATATATATGGAAGACAAAATCTTGAAATAAACTACCCAAACCTGCCCAAAAATGGCATAAAAGCCACTCTGCCGACTCTGACTACGTTCACAGTCAATGATGACTACGGTCGTAATCAGTGGAAGAAACCACAATCCTGAGAAGACTTATGCTCTGCCGTCGGAGACTACGGTCATAGTCAATGATAACTACGGTCGTAGTGGCTTTGAACATCTGGGAATATGGCTAAGTACTGGATTTCTAGCTCTCTGCAAGGTATGACTACAACTGCAACCAAGGAGGCTACGACCAGAGGGCATGAAATCTTAAAAAATCTGGCTAAGTCTTGGATTTCCTCTTCTTTGGAAGGTGGTGGCTACGACCGCAGTCTAGCTGCACAGGTTTTGTCTGAGGGTTGATGACTTGACTACGACCGTAATGGATGTAACTCCGACCATAGTCAAGTGTGCAGAAAGTGCTTTCTTCTCGATTTTTCTCCGACTCGCTCCAAATCATTCAAATAGGATTCAATATGCTTCAAATATCTATTTTCTGCATTGCAGAACATTTCTAGAGCAATAACTTGAATTTTGGACTAAGTCTCGACTAATTAAACCTAAAACTACCGAACTTTGACTTATTTTGCACAATTAAATCTAGTTTCGAGTATATAATTTTGACCTATCACACAACAATAAATTCTCCCTTTTTCTTTTGTGCTTTTTTCCTCGTTCAATTAAGTTTACTGATATTTACCTTTTTAGTATCTATATCTTGTGATTTGTTTCTTGAATTTTGATTGGATATTGAATTTGTGTGATGCTCATTATAAATTTGTAATACAATTTAGTTTATTTTAATTTTTTATGTTTTTTCAATTCTTCGAATTCTTGGATTAATGTGCTACACACTAAAACCTACCTGGAGACAACATCTTCAACTGTTTAGATTGATCATTTACACTTTAAAATTAGACTTGAGGCTAATTAAAGGCATATGCCTATTTGTGCTTTATAGAGTATTGTAGCATAATTATATACATTACTATATATCATCCTCCAATACTCGGACACTGTTCATTTGTGAACAATGCCGTTTTTCCTTTTTTTTCCTGGCGCATGCTTTTCTTTTCGTGATTTCTTCTGTCTCTGTCTGCGTGTTTCCTGTTGCCTTTGTGCTCCCTCCGCTACTCGACGCGTGGTAATGATTTTTCCTGTCGCATGTATATGCGCGGAGCGCATTTGCACGCCTAGTATATAGTCATTTCTTTAACTGTTTATTTTAAATATTTTTCACAATTCATATTATATTTCTCACAAAAAAAATATCTTGTTTAATTTATTATGCTGATAATTAGAAATGTTTAGAACATACTTTTTTATCGAAAATAAATTGGTATTTGTGGTAATATTCTTTTATCTAAGCTATAATGCTGTATTATTTACATATGTTCTTGGAAATTTCTCCATTTTTGTTTAATAAGAATTTTAAATATGTTCTTTTGTCTTTTCGTTTGACATTATGACACCCGTTACCCCAGCATCCATTGTTTTCCAAATATCTCATGCAGACATTGTTATAATTTTTTACTATTTTTTGACGATTTTTTGTGTATTTTTAAATAAGAGTTTTCTTACAGACATTGTTATAATTTTTGTTTATACATGTTGTTTATGAGTTTTATATAAGTCGCTTTGTTTCCAATGAATCTCTCCCAAAATAAAAAAAATGATTTATGTATTTTTACCATGTTTACACAAACTTATATATGGTGTTTTAGCTACAATTTTTCACACATAATTCTCTATTTTTTAAGATGTTATTTTGTTTCCATGATGATATACGTGTTTATACAAACTTATATATGGTATTTTAGGTACAAATTCACACAAATTTCTCTATATTTCAAGATGTTTTTTTTTTGTTTCCATGATGATCTACGAATTGTTAATCCTTATTTGAAATTTTGTACTCAATTTTGTTGATAATTTTTTTTTATATTTTCTAGTGAAAATACTATATGTGTCACTACGATTAAGAAAAAGAATTTAATGGGCCGGCAACAATCTATCCTCTGCCCTCATTTTTTATGGATGTTATTTGCATCTGTTAATTTGAATCATCTGATTAGATTTGAACTGCTGATCCTAAATTATTTGATTTAAAATATTTTTATATTATAAAATCAGATTCGTTTAAATCTATTCCAACAATCCAGATTAACAAATGCATAGAAAGCATTCACAAAAAATAAATGCAGAGAATATCGTTTCCAACAGAGTTTAAGATATAATAAATAACAAAAAGGAAGTTCGACATATTTTCGATTCGAGCCTCAACTTTTAATATCAAATTAAGATGCATAATAATTAAAATAATATACATAACAAATCGAATAACAATATAACATGCATAACAACATAATATTCTTCAATACAAATATTCTTATTCAATTATTTATGCATATTAATTACGTATTGGATGAAATATTCCGATATGTTATGTTGGTTAGTAAAATTATTATGTACGTTACTTTAGTTATTATACATGTTAATTTTGTATAAAGTTGTTATGAAATTAGATTGAACTCTCAAATAAAAAATCGAAAGCACCAAGTTGAATTTTTATAAGTACCGGGCAATTAAAACTTGAAATCTGAAGATGTTTCATATGTACTTACTTTGAAATATCTAATTTTTTGTATCGTTTTACATGAAAATAAATCTGAACATTTAAAATTTGGTCACTTTCAGGATTTCAAGTGCTCGCTGCACAATGAGTGCAAAGCTGTCAGGATTTAAAACCATCTTCCATGATTCTTCCATCACCTACCTCCAGCTCTCCCTCCATTTATTTAAAAGCTCAAAATATTAAATCTCTCTTTCACCTTCTCTCTACCTTGTGCCATTATCTCCTCCTCATTGTACCATGTAGGTGATATTCACGGCTACTCTGCTTCCTCCAACCTCTCCTCTCCTCTCTTCTCGTTCTCTCTCCTCTTCACCTTTCTTTTTCCGTTAATATCACATGATTTGTCCCTCTTCGATCCTAATCTGTTTTATTCACAATTCTTACTTTAATCACTGCACTCAGTAGGGCCATGGGGGGCCAGTGCAAAAGTTGTCAGGTGTACAAAGCACCACAAGCCTATTATGATTCACGATCATGAACTGTTTGTTGAAATGCCTAAGAGAATCCACGTTATAAGGTCACCATGCCACTGTCACCTACCTCTAGGAAAAACCTTGGGAATTGTTGCAACGGTGGCATGCCTCAGCCTTGATTTGCAGTACTTAAGACTCGCGACTGACTTTTTTGCATGCCTTGGTGAACCTCTCAGTTATGGTTACACTCAAGCATATGCACCAATTATGTTCTTCTCTTACTGAGATAAAAGAACATAGTCCGAAATTTCTTTCTCGTTATGGATCAATTTCTATGGCTCTAAGCTGGTTTATGTTGGTCGATGATGATGAATGTGGTTTAATTCTGGTTTGTTGGAATGCCGACTGTTCATATCAACTCTAATCATTGAAAAAAACAAGGAAATACAAGAAAAGGCGTCACAACTATGGGGGTATGCAACCATGTTGGCCCAAACAGCTTTTTTGCATAGAAGCCACAGGTATGTTTTAATTTTTTCAATGAAATGTTGAGTTGCGAAACTAAATTTTATTGCTCAAGTACAATCCTTGTATGAGATATCCATTCATAAATCTATTTATTATAGAGCTTGTTCATAGTTCTATTTTGCCAAAGGACCTTATCTGATTTCTCTGACAGGATAACATTTTAGTCACTATACTTTGCATATGATGAGACTGATCCCAAAACTTGGATATTTGTCATTGAGGTGAACAACAGCCAGGAGCTAGCTATGAAATAAAGAGCAATTAAAACCTGACATCTGACGATTTTTTTGTATGAATATATTTTGAGCTATCTAATTTGCTGTTGAAATTTGATATGCACAGAGCTGTCCGGGATTTAAATTTTCTCGATGGTTCATTTTACCATCAACAACCATCCTTCTATTACTATAACATTAGAAATTCTTTAAGATTCCCCCTCTTTCTCCTTCCCTCCGCCTTGTGCACTTGTCTCATTGACTCATTGTCCTTGTCCCACCTAATTAACACCTGCAACTACTTTGCTTTCTCCATTACAATCACGGGCATTGTCTCTCTCCAATCTTAATCTTCTCTATTTAACTCTTTTCTAACATGAATCACTATACCCTGTAGGGTCATATGAGGCCAAGTGCAAAGGTATCACGTGTACAAAACACCACCACTTGTTCAAATGCCAAAGAGAGTCCATACTTATAATTAAGGTCACTGTGCCATCGGCACCTACCTCTGGGAAAAACAGTGGCCATTGCCACCTATCTAAGGCATGGTTGCAATGGTGGCAACACCTCAACCTTGATTTGTAGTATGTAGACTCGCGAGTGACTGTTTTGCAAGATATTGATATTGTGGTTTGGTGAACCTCTTCGTTATGAAAACAATAAAGCATATGTACCACCATCCTATCATGATTCATGATCATGAATTTTTTGTTCAAATGCCTAAAAGAACCCATGTGCATAAGGTCACCATGCCACTGCCACCTACATAAAGGATAAGCATTGGGCATTGGTGCAATGGTGACCATGCCCAGCCTTGATTTGCAGTACCTAGACTCGCGAGTGACTATTTTGCATGGCATTGGGTAGTAATTGTAGTATGCCTTGGTCCTCTCAGTTATGCACACAGTAAAGAATATGTACAATTTTGTTCTTCTCTTTTTGAGGTACAAGAATGAAGTCCCAAATCTCTCTCTCTCTCTCTCTCTTTATGGATCAATTTCTCTGTCTCGAAGTTAGTTTTGTTGGTCAGTGGTGTTGAGTGTGGCTTAATTCTGATTGGAATGTCGACTGTTGAGATCAACTCTAATCATAGAAAACGCAAGAAAGTACAAGCAAAAATGATGGCACAACTAAGCTTACCAGAACATTCCTTCTATATTCGACTGGTGCACTAAAGTTCTTACTACTGCTGAGAATAACTATCTACTTGTCATTTAGCAGGCAGTAGGTTTGGAGCTTTACACGAATTTATGAGGATGAGGGGGTTGCATTTTGACCGGCCCAAACAGAATATGGCCCTGGAAGTAAGTACCTCTCTATTTTTTCTTATCTTGGGTGGGGGGGGGGGGGGGGGGGGAATGGGGCTATGTTGGCCCATGAGAAGGGTTGTCATTGGCAGGTGGTTGACACGTGTTATACATATACTCTTTCTTATGGGTTTCACCATATCGAAAGAGTTCTAGCAAATATTTTGTTAAGATGATAGATTTACTCTATACCTAATATGTCAAAAGACGTTTCGTCAATTATATGGAAAACCAAAGATAATTGAGTGTATTGGACTGTATCGTTGTATATATCTTTCCATATATATTGTTGCATTTGGAAAACGATGGTAACGCACATGGTTTTTCATGTTTGTGATATGTTAGGTAGTTTTTTTGATATACTAAAACCACAAAAAGCATGATCTTAACACAGTTTAGATAAAATTCTCGGACTGAAACGGTGGGTAAGCAGAGCGTTTATCCTCGTCGTCCTATCTTATAAACTTTTGTTACTAAATCTTTTTTCTATTCCAAAAAAAATAAAAAATTCAGTACCGTCACAAGCTTTCTGTCCATCATATATCGGTTTACGTGTATAAATAGAGCCCATGGTCTCCCTTCCCCCAACAAACAATTCTTGCTCTCTTCTCTCTCAAAGTTGTCTTGAACTCTCCATTGCCCAATTCAAAAAGGAGAAACTGACCTGGCTCCAATGTCTTCCGTAATATCTTCAATAGGCAGCAGTAACTCTGACATGCCAGAAGAGAAGGGTCCTCTGGCTGGGATGAAGGTCCTCGTCATAGATGACGACCTAGTCTCTTTGCGAGTCGTCTGTGCCATGTTGGAACAATGTGGCTACAAAGGTGAGTTCTGTTAATTGTACTGAATGAATTTCCGTTCTTTCATTTTCTATGGTTTCTTTGGAGTAACTAGTCATTTGCCTTTTTATGTAGCCACAACTTGTACTAGCGGGACAGAGGGATTGGAGACCTTAAGGAAGAACGAGGGAGAGTTCGATATTGTGCTCACTGATGTTCACATGCCTGACATGGATGGCTTCCAGCTCCTTGAGAAAATTGGCCTTGAAATGGACCTTCCTGTTGTCAGTAAGTGTGTCTAACTAAACGACTCTCTTACATACATATTATGTCATTATATTATGCAATTCCATCGCTACATGTATAATACTTAAAAGACCGGTTTTATTTTTTCCATCAAGCAAATTAATTCTCTCTTGTAATTATGACCAACATATCAATGTATCTGTAAATTATATGTGATATGAGTACACATGAATGGTGACATTGATGTAAAGCAAAACTGTAGTCCTTGGTGTGGAAAATAATAACAATAATAATAATAATAAATTTTCTTTTGGTTCTGCTTAAAACTTGTAGTGTTATCGGAAGACTCAAGCCATGAAACAGTGACGAAAGGACTAATGCATGGTGCTTGTGACTATCTGATCAAGCCTGTTCAATTGGAGGAATTGGCAAAGATAGGGGAACATGTGCTGATTTGGCGCAAGGCGAACGCTAGCATTGATTCCGGCTCTATGGAGGATGATCAAACTGAGGATGATCTTGACCTTGATGATGATGATTATGATGACGATGACATCGACTTTGACTTCGACGACGACGACGACGATGACAATGACAATTAGAATGGTCCCAGCCTTAAGCTCTCACCTTTTATTTTATTCAATATTTTATTCAATAAGATCAATTAATGTAATAATTTGGATGAGAAAAGACTGGGCTAAGTTGATGAGTTTAGAGATTGGAATGAATAATATTATTACATTAATGCTATATTCATGCTGCCCTTTCGATGTGTTATTTAGTATTTTTTTATTGGAATATTTTTATCTAGTTTTATGGGGAAAAATGATGAACTACGTTACTAGACATACCTTCAATCCATTAAGAATACCATGATATTTAAAGGAAATAAAAATTAAAATTATCTAAGGTAATTCCAACGTAAAGTGACCAGATGGAATGCGTCGCTAAGATTAGAGGTGGCAGAACCCGATCCGACCCGACAAACCTGCCCGATCCGACCCGATCTGAATCCGACTCGACTCGATATTTTGATAAAGTCAAACTATCCGAACCCGACCCGGGATGATCCGTAACCCGAGACGAAGCGACACATGAGCGACCTGAGCCCGACCCGACCCGACCCGAGACGATCCGTAACCCGAGATGGCACGACACATGAGGACCCAAGCCCGACCCGACCCGAGACGACCCGTAACCCGAGATGGAGCGACACATGATGACCCGAACCCGACCCGACCCGACCCGACTTGACCTGATACAACTTGTAAATTGATCTAATCCTATCTTTCCTACATCATAATCTAATTTTACTAACAAATTAATATCAGAGAAAGTCAAAATTTACTTGTACAATTCAATAACGCGATTCGATCTTGTCCGATTGAACTTAAAACTCAAAATAATACTTGAAAGTTGTCGGTGCAACCCGACCCGAACCCGACCCGGTCTCACCCGACCCGACCCAAGACCCGAAAGTTGTCGATGCAGCCCGACCTGAAACCTCACCCGACCCGATTCCAACCTGACTTTTATAAACGGTCAAACTAATCCGATCCGACCCGAACCCGCCCGACCGACCCGACTTGCCACCTCTAGCTAAGATTAAGCTGTAATTGGAACTTCTAACTTAGAATAAACTAAACAGTTACTAATAATCATAAGATGTTACGTGCTCACAAGTAGTGACGGATTCATAATTTTCGTGAGGAGTTCAAGATTTAAAATTTCATCCCAAAAAATTAAAATTGATGGATATTTTTTACTTTTTCAAATTATAAACACATTTTACAAAAATATATACAATTGAATGTAATGGGCTGGCAACAAACAAAGCTCCATACTTAAAATTTGTCACTGTAATTTGAGCAATATAAAGAACCGAATTAACCAGGGCTTCGGATCTAGTATATTGTAAATAGAATTTTTAGTACATAATTCAGTTTCTAAACATGTCATAATTCAATACTAAAGTTATGTATACCTCTCACACAAATAAAAAATAGAGTAAATCTATTGTACTCCTTAAAAGTCCCCCTAACTAACTGATATATTAATTAACTATTAACAATTAATTACAGCTGTCAGTTAGTTAATTACTTCTCTTCCTCTCTTCCTATTTTCCTCCCTTCCGACAATTTCTTCTCTTCCTCTCTTCTCTCTTCCTCCCTTCCGTGATTTCTCTCTTCTCTCTACCCATCAGCACCGACCACTGCTACCTCTTCACCGATCTTCTTCGACCAGTGCACCTCCACACCTATCCGTGCCTCACCACACTGTGAGTTGTGGCCACCATCGCCGATCCGAAAAGAACACTCTTGTCAGATTTCAATCATCGACAACAACTCGATTTTGAAAATCTCCGAGCAAAAACCTAGCGATTTTGAAATTTTCCAACTCACTCACCGGTGCAACCTCGTCAGATTGCAACATCTTCGCTCTGTTAGCAATTTCCCTCACCAGCCTCTGAAAGGGAAGCGAATAGCACAGATCAAGAACAGATCGTATTTCTTTCTCTGAAAACAAGATCGAAGCTAGAGTCTCACACGACTTTCTCCGACGCGTTCTCACGCTGCTGATCCGCCTCACACGACCTTCTCCGACTTGTTCTCATTCTTTCTCTGACATTGTGGTGAGTGTTGCGACCTACTGTCTGCGCCTTTCTGGTGATGATTTGTTGATGATAGACGAGCTCGACGACGATCAGATCGGTGTGCTGACATTCAGTGCTGAGGTCAGCTCACCTTTTTGTATTGATGTGTGTTGATGATGTGTGTTTATATCGTAAGACAGTATTTCAGTAACAACCTTGAAAACTGAGAGCAAAAACAGATTAGAAATTGCATGTATTTAATCTTTTGTGGTATTTGGCACAGAGATGTACTTGTCTCCCAATTTGATCTGAGAAATGATATGTAGGTGCAATCTCTAAATTACGACAAACAAGTCTCTATATTGTGACAATCAAGTCTTTATATTACATCAGACAAATCTTTATATTTAAAAATGCAGCAAAAATGTTGCAAAATTAGAACATGTAATTCTTTATATTGGGATAAGCAAGTATCAATATTTCGACAACCAAGTCTTTCTATTTTATAAATACAACAAAACTACAACAAAATTGAAGCCTTCAAGTTTTTATATTAGAAACATCAAATCTCTATTTGACAAGATCAGAATCAACTTGAAGTTGTTTGTTAGGAATCAACTTGTCTATCTTATAACTCTCAAGTCTTTATATTACAACTCATAAGTCTTTATATTACAGCCCTCAAGTCTTTATATTACAATTTCGAAGTATTCATAATACGACAAACAAACTTTTTTATTGTTAGTAGTTTATATTTGGATTATAAAGACTCATCTGAGGATGAACTTGACTGTTCGGAACAAACTTGTATATACTACAAATACTCAAGTCTTTATATTACAATACCGAAGTTCTTATATTGCAACTTCCAAGTCTTTATACTACGGTTAGAAATTATTTCTGTTGTTAGTAATTTATATTTGGATTAATCATACGTGTCCGACGATCAACTTGAACTTGTTTATATTACAAATCCATACTCTTTATATTACAATATTGATGTCTTTATTTTAAAATTCTCAAGTCTTTATAATATGGGAAGCAAACTATTAACAACATTGTGACGATAAATGCAGCGAAAATTGCAATAAAATTGCAATAAAAATGCAGCGAAAATAGCAATAATTGTGAATAATATAAAGACTCTGAAATTCTAATATAAAGACTCTGAAAGCAGCATTAATGGCACGGAGCACAGCATTAATGACATCAATGGATGAATGGCGGAGCGGAGCACAGTAGGCACGGAGCACAATAAGCACGGAGCTGGAATCGTGCGGAGCACATAATTAATTGCGTGAAGCGCAATTAATGCTAATTAGTGTTACTGATTGAGTTAGTTAGAAGGACTTTTAAGAGGAGACTGTTAGCAGCTCCCTAAAAAATATACTGAACAAAAAACAATACTCGACATATCATCGTACTAAATTTCTTGTTTACATTGCAGCTGGATTCATATTAGGTACCTGCGCTAGCAATACAAAAGATGGGTCGTCTGATTTGTCATGTGCTGCATCGAGATTCATGCCACAAAATTTAACCAAACAGTGGCAGATGCATGATGCGCTACATAACTAGAGGTGGCAATCAAGGTGGATCAGATGGGTTCTGGTTCGGATCAAGTGAGGTAGGATCAATTTGACTTAGATTTCCGGGTTGATCGGTCGTGCCGAGTCAAATCGGATCGGATTTGTAGTCATCTAATGTCGGATCATTTTGAATTTCGCGACATGTCAGATTAGATCGCGTCGAGTATCAAATCATCTGGAACTTCAGTTCATATCACATTTCTATGTTATATTCAAAAAAAAATAGTAGCAGGCTAAAAGCCATCAAGATGCATGCTTAATTGACAATTATTTTTACTATACACTACCTCCTTATTAATTTTCGTATAACATATAAAGGCTCATAAGTTCAAGAATTAGTTCTTCAGTTATAATAAAGGAGGTGATGAGAGAGAAAGGAAGAAGAAATGAGATATATATTTACTCTGGTCAGAGGAGAGAGAAAGAGAGAGAGAGAGGGCAGCCTTGAAAGAGAAAAGATCGAGGGAGGAGAAGATGACGACTGAATGGAAACTCGTCCAGAGCCAAAAAAGGAAGCCTTCCTCCCCCCACCAAGATGTCTCCTCCTCAGCTTTGTCCCCACGACCTTTCAAACCATTCTCTTCCACATCATACGCAGACATCCTCCAACGCACATCACCTGCCAGCACCCCCATTACTCCACAATCACCGTCTTCACCAACCCTAAAACCATCCCCAACCCCGAGTCAGTACTACATATCCCCCCATCGCCCCACCCAACTCAGATTTCCACCGTCCCCAACTTTTAATGAATGGAAGGGAAGATGCTTCAAGTGCTGCCGCAGAGGCCATTCCAAGGTGGTATGCCGCAACCCCGCAAAATGTGGTAAGTGCTGGGGAGACGACCATGTAGGCACCAAATGCCGATGGGCTATGCAGGGGACGCCAATACCGGCACCTAAACCCACTATCAAGCAGAAGAGAGTTGAAACTGAACCATCCTTCAGTGAGCTGCTTCAAGGAGGCATACCAACATGGGAGGCAACGATGCCTGAGACCAGGCCTGACAAACTTTACTATTTCATCGACAGGGACGACACCTATGAACGAGAGTTACAGAAGCTGTTGGCAACCACAATAGTCATGCACTCTGAGGACGAAAGCAAGACATACTCTGTAGCGGAAGTTGCTGAAATCGCAACAAGCTTAGGCCTCCTTCGACCTCATGAGGTATCAGTGGCAACCCTCACATGGAACAGATATCTCATTGAGCTGCCTCAAGGACTAGCCCCAGCCACTCTCATTAAGAGCATGCCTGCCCGTCTATGGGATATGGGATTGTCATTCCAAGAGTACTCCCCACACGACGACTCCTCCATCACAATTCCATCCTTCAAAGTCCTGCTCAAGCTAGAAGGCATTCCGCCCAATCTGTGGCGAGAGAGGGAAGTGTGCACAACACTTGCTACAATGGGCACTTATCTGGGTTCAGTGCCTAATGAACAAGAGAAGCTCCTCACATCGTGGTTAGCTGTCGTTGCAACCACAGACTTGGCTAAGATTGCCAAAAACGTGGCCATAGTAGTAGGTGGGCTGGAGTATCCAGTTAAGATCACACCGCTCAAATGGACACATCGTCCGATCTACCTTCCTGCTGACATGCCACCTGCACCTCACAAGTACATCAAACCGTCGGCCAGTCAGCCAACAAGCCCAACAAACCAGGACCCACAATCACTGATAAACTCAGAGTCAGATGACTCCGATACAGTAGTGGTCTCCCGGAAGGCCTTAAGGGAGATCGTGCAGGGGTCAGACCCTGCAACGATACTACCGGAGATCCGAGCGTTCCTCGCACACCACAACTCCCATGGCCAGCTCACTTGGAATGCAATTCAAGCTTTGAACTCGGCCACACCGACTGCCACAGGAATCGTCACACCGAATCCAGCAGCAAATTCCCCTGCTCCCCAACCCGAGATAAGATTGCTATGAAGATCGTCTGTGGCAACACCTAATGCCAGTGATTGCAACACCCCACCCCCAGACCTAGCTAGCGCGAAAGTGGCCACAGAAAATCTGATGCGATCAAATCCCAATTTTCCAAGCCCACAAAGCACACCTGCTACTCAGTGCCTTTATGCCTCGGGCACCCAACCTTCTGGGGAAAGAAAAGATCTCCAATATCCACCTATTGGTCCGTTACCTAAGATGGTAAGTGTTGTCCCCTCGGAAAGTGCGAGACAAAAAGCAATCTGTCTAACCAACTCAACTCCCATCAACAGACAAGAGATAGGAAGCAGTGCCTCTCCTGCCATGTGCAACGCCACCCCCCAATCTGACAAGCAACAGACGTTGGCACAGATCAGGACATCGGTTCGACGCGTGAAGAAAAGAAAAGATGGAGTGTTTACACCGAAGCCCAATATCGAAAGCCCAGCTGACGCGGCCCAAGAACTGGTTAATCTAGTCCACCATTCAGAAAATTTCTTTCAGATAGAAGTGCACCCCGAGCACTGTGAGGCTATTGCACGCAGATGCGGCCTGCCAGCACAGGAAATTTACCAGGTCATCACTCAGGACAACGAGACGCGGGCCAAGCAACCAATCCAGCAAACAGAGGAAGATCCAATCCCACCAACGCTAGCTGAAGGACCCTCTGAACCAGCAGTACAGCAAACAACCAACACCAACAATGAAGGGTACTTGGAGATAATGGGAGCAATGACCAGAATTGATCCTGATACAGAGGATGAATCCTCTGATCACGATCAGTAAGGGCTGACAGTGCAAGAAGGGCACTTAGAGACCGATGTCCAATAATAAGTTTTAACTATGTTGCTGAAAAATTTTAAATTGATGTCGTGGAACACTAGAGGCTTAGGTGATTATAGTAAATGCTTAGTAGTGAGGAATGTGATTAGAGAGGCTGGAGCCGATGTCTGTTGTATACTAGAAACCAAGGGGAATATAGTTAATCTTTCGTATGTGATGCGTATTCTGCCATCCTATTATGATTATAATATTGTATACTTGCAGGCCTTTAACTCGGCAAGAGGCGTATGTATTGCTTGGAAGAAAGCTTTCTCCCTGATGAGCTCGTGGGCAACACGGCACACATGTACCGCGGTGTTGAAGCTAAACTCTACGAACCAGATATTCTCGGTGACCAACGTATACGGCCCGTCTGATGAGGCAGACAAGATGGTCTTCATCCAGGAACTATATGAGGTTGCGGTCCTGATCAGAACGCCATGGATCCTATCCGGGGACTTCAACCTCGTCTGTTGGATGACAGACAGATCCGGCCTATGCCGGGGGTTCACCCAAATGAGTGCCTTTAACGACTTCATCAGAATCACGGGATTGATCGACATCCCTCTTGGGAATAGGACCTTCACATGGTCGAACAAGAGACCGCAGCCAACACTCTCCAAGATAGACAGGGTTCTAGTTTCGTCACACTGGATGCAATCGTTTCCGCTCATCACCCTGCACGCTAAGGAAATCATTGTCTCAGACCATACGCCTTTGCTGCTGCATTGCAGGCAGCACCAGTCGGTACGACCACCTTGGCGAATGGAACTATACTGGTTTGCACATGACTCTGTCAATCAGCTAGTTAACGATACATGGTGCTCAAGCTCACAATAGGCTCCACATCGAGAGTTACCTGAGCTGCATAACCTCAAAATCCTCAACGTCCACCATTCCCTTAGAAACTGGCACAACAAAAACACAAACCAATTTGAGGCACAACTTCAGTTTTGCAGGGATTCAATCTTGTTCTTTGATTCTATTGAAGAAAAGCGAACCTTGGTTGCGCATGAATTCTCATTGAGAATCAAGATAAGGGAGCGTGCATATCATTTGGCAAAGTTGCAAGAGATCAAGTGGAGACACCGCTCTAGATGTAAATGGTTGATAGAAGGGGACCGAAACACGAAATTCTTCCACGCATGTGCATCAGCACGTATGCGCAAGAACACAATAACAAGGCTGATTCAAAATAACACGGTGATCACAAATGAGACAGGGATCCGATTGGCCTTCCTGAACCACCTAAATGAGATCCTGGGTACATCATGCCCGTGCACGACCTTCAAGGCAGAAAGTTTGTATCCCGACCCAGTGCCGATGGACGATCTAGGCTGCCCATTCTCAGACCTCGAAATTTCTTCCGCTGTGAAACAACTTGCAAAAAATCGGGCATCGGGGCCGGATGGAATACCGGCAGAATTCTTGCAAAAATTTTGGGATATCTGCAAACCGACCATCACACTAAATGCTACAATCGTTCTGCAGGCAGGAACTCAACCTAATGGCTCTAAACAGAGCGAACATTATTATGATCCCAAAAAAAGATAACCTGCACGGGACCTCTGACTACCGCCCGATTAGCATTATTAGCATCCTTCCAAAGCTTATTTGCAAAATATTGTCCAACAGGCTGCGACTTAGACTTCCATCACTCATCCACAAGAACCAAACCGCTTTTGTCAAAGGTCGACACATTGGCGATAACTTCATGACAACGCGGGAGATATTGCACAATGTCTCCGCCTCACACAACACTGTAATTTTCCTAAAGCTAGATTTTTGCAAAGCGTTTGATTCAATAGATTGGGCCTATTTGAATGACGTTATGGCAGTTAGGGGCTTTCCTGGTCAGGGGCTAGCCTGGGTGAGGAGTTTACTATCCACCTCCTCTTTGAGAGTAATAGTAAATGGAAAACCTTCAGAATATATCCTGCACAAAAAGGGCTTACGCCAAGGTGATCCCCTATCGCCCATGTTGTTCATAATTGGGGTGGACGTTCTACAGCGATTACTTGGTAACATGGAAGATCTCTTACCTTACGAACTAGCACCGAAATGCCACAATCCATCATTACCCTACAGTACGCGGATGACACGGCAATCATTATGAACACCAGCGAAGTCACATTGGTGACGGTGATGACCACTCTGAGAATCTTTTCCAACATGTCGGGTCTCAAAATCAATTACCACAAGAGCTGCTTTATCCCGTTTAACCTTACCCAATCAGAGATTTCTCGGGCTAGCGCAATCCTATCGTGCCCACAAGGAAGCCTGTCGTGTACGTACTTGGGGATGCCTTTGACCATCGCAAGGCCGTCAAGAAAAGATTACACACCGCTCATTGAAAAAGTCGAGAAACGCCTCCAAGGATGGAAAGGCAAGCTCATAAGTCGGGCAGACAAACTCCAACTGATCAATTCGGTGCTATATGCTATCCCGGTTTACTACATGGGATGTTTCAAATTACCCAAATGGGTCATTGAAAGATTGGACCGGATCAGGAGGGACTTCCTCTGGACGCACAATGATAACCTAAGGCCGGGAGTACACCTGTTGAACTGGGAGACGGCTTGTTTACCAAAAAACTTTGGGGGATTGGGAATCAAGAACCTGCACGTCCACAATGTGGCACTGCTTCTACGCTGTTGGTGGAAAGCGTACAACACACCTGATTCACTATGGTCAGCAGTGGCAACAGCTCTGTACTGGATGGGAACACACTACCAAGTACCTTTCTTTTGGAAAAAAGCGGGATCCTTTTTTTGGAACTCCCTGCAATTGATTCTCCCCCAATTTCATTGGTGCTCGAAATGGTCAATCGGCAATGGGAGATGCATCTCCTTTTGGTTCGACTCATGGGCTGCACATCCTTTGTCACTAACCTTGGATTACCAACATAAACCACCAATGCCTCGAGTCTCACTCCGGGATGCAGTACCAATCTCGGCCTCCCTCCTGCCACACCCTAGAACAACAACAGTAAGCTTAGCCATGCAGAGGATGGAAAACCACACCTTCACCGATCAGATGGATGAATTGAAGTGGCGCTGGGAACCTTCAGGTACATATTCTGCTAACTCTTTTTACAAAATGACTGCAGGCGCTACAAAGGTAGAGCAACACTGGGATTTGGCAGGCGAGAGCACCACCTTCTGTCAGGTTCTTCGCATGCATGTTGCTGCAAGACAGACTACTCACCCACGACGTCATGCGACAGAGACACATCCCGTGTGACCCGAGCTGTGTATTATGCACAAATTGCCCTGCGGAGTCAGCCCTGCACCTATTTTTTCTGTGCCCATATTCGGTCACGATCTGGTTCAACCTGCAACGGATGTTTCGGATGCTTTTCATCACGCCTGCAACATCGATACACACCATTATCCAAGCAGCAAGACCACAAGGCAATGCCAGTGCAACAACACGGAAAATATGGGACACTGTATTCTTAGCAGCAACATGGGCACTGTGGAAACAAAGGAACGCAAGAATCTTCCGAGATGTTGAAGTTTTCCAATCGACGGACCAATTATTACAGAGGATTGGGGAGGATGTCCAACTATGGGAGAAATTCTGCTGAGGTGGTGGCATGCTGCAACAAGGCTTGAAGGTGGGCACGGGTTTAAGATGTAGTTTGATAGACAGTGCAGTGCTGTGGTGACAGGCAGCGACAACACATGTAGGGGAGTGTCTAGATGTCATTGGTACATAGCGCGCTGGGGGTTTAGTATTTAGGTCGCTAGATGTTTAATGATGTTCATGTAATTTGAGGGTCCAATACACCCCTGACAGCTTCTGTCAGGCTTTCAAAAAAAAAAAAATTTTACTCTGGTCATATTATGTTATTTGATCTATTGGTCTTCAATTTTTTGTTGGATCTGGACCGTTCAAAACTCATCTAACGGTCAAAGCATCTGTCTCCTGAATCAAATCACAGCCGTCTGTGGCGGCCGATCGATTTGTGGCGGTCGGATCGAGACAAACAAGAAACAAGCAGGAATTTTACGAGCAGCAGATTTGGACCCAAGAATTCTAGGGCTCGTCGAAACGTGGCCTGAACTTTCAATTCGGATCGAAGCATATAAACGCTTTTGTTTTAGAAGATTTTTTTGAAGTTATGCATAATTTATAATTGTCACTAAAAAAATGTCACCAACGTCTAGTGCAGTTGGTTAAGACATTAAGCTTTTATGGAATAGTTCCTGATTTGAAGCAACGCTTGTATCAACTTTTCAGATTTGAGTGAAAGTGTGTGATGTGTATAGTGTAAGCCTACGAACATGAATAAAAAAATTAACACTAAAGACAACGTATCCTAGCTAGTTTTATAGCAATTAGTGAACTTGAATGATATGTTTAATTGGAACATATGTGAAAAGCAAAAAAAAAAAAAGTATGCTAAACGTTTTTTTAAGGAGTCAGAATTTCTTTAAGTTACTAGATGAATCCGCTATGCACAACAATATTATTATTATTATTATTATTATTTTAATTATTATTATTATTTTGTTATTATTATTATTATTATTATTATTATTATTATTATAGTTGTGAAGTTCACTGATCCTGCTGCGCGTCAGCCTGCTACAATTTTTAAGGTCTGTTTTAGGCCCAAATTATAAAACAATTATTAGAAGACCAAACGAAAGCAAAATCCAGACTGTTCAGCCACTTGACGGGATCACGGAAGTAGGACCGTCGATGCATTGCGTTTTTTACTTTTTGTATTTCGTTCGCGAACGACGAAACGCAACAGACTCGTTACGTTTTGTTTTAATCGTTTCTTACGTCATGCTTATATAAAATTATATAAAATCATTCAAAATTATGCTTATATAAAAAAATCATACTAACTAAATTACAGTCTCATCGCATTTCTTGAGCATTTTGAAAATTCGACAAAAAAAAAATTAAATAGATCGATCTTACCGAAGTTAGTAATTAAATATATACTGATATACATGCATTTTTAGTTCATTAATTGCTTTAGCTCTTCGTTTTGTCTTTCTCTTCTAAAATACTCCGTCTCTTATTATCTCTTTAGTCCTTAAGCTTCATGCATCATTTCTCTGTCTCTTATCTCCATATTTTACATCATTTCTCTGTCTCTTTTCTCTTCTTCTCTCGTTCGCTCGCATTTCAAAGGTACGTATAGGGTTTGTTTACTCCTAACTTCTTATTGTTTTTTTGTATAGGGTTTAAGGAGTTTTTTCTTTGTTTAATGTTATGACTTGTTGTGGTGAAAACATTTGAACTGGTGTTTGTTTCAACTTTCATGTGATGAAAAAAGTTAATTTTAATGTTATGAACTTATGTTTTGATTTGTTGTTCATGTGGCTTTAATGTTGACGTGGGTTTACATGTAATTTTTTCTATTTTCAGGATTTACTCATAATTTTTGTGGCTCTGTTGTGCATCGTTAGTAGTTGTAAACACTAAAAAAATTAAAAGCACGTTTTGAACATTTTTGTCGTTAAACTAAACGCAGCGTTCAACGCAAGAAAAAATCATTATCTTTATTAAACGCAACGTAAGACGCAAGAAAATTTCGTTACGTTCTTCAAACACAACGATTAAAACAAGTTGATATTTGAGTCACCGTTTTGTGCGTTTGATAGTTCAACACGAAAGTATCATCGAAACCCAATTAGACAATATTTGCTGAAATTTCCTTCTGAATTTGGAAACCAATGAAGAAAGGCCCATATGTTTTCCAACATATAACTTAATCTTTATTAATTGCTGAGGTATATATATTTTATCAACGCAAATTTGGACTTATGTTTTATTACAAACTTGGATTCTAGACTATAGTGTTGGCTGATGCACGCGTATGCGTGGGAAATAATTTATGCCACTTTTATTTTACTCTTGGTTCTAGAATTAGAAGAGCTAACCGATTGTATTGTGGTGCTCTTTGTGCAAATTACAGAATATATTATATAGTATACATAAAACATTATGTAAGATACCGCGGTAGAAAAATAAATATTATGCGCATTCTAGAATGTGTTGGGGTGGCACAGCAATGATGGTATATAACCTAATTAATTACATGAAAACGATAGAAGATTAATTTATCTCTTAAATTGCGTCATCACGGAGCGTAATATACGCATAGATATCTAGAGTTTTAATAAAACCCACGGGAGTATATCCGCCCGTGGATCCGTCCCGATCTGCTTCGTGTCCGATCCGTTCCGTGGTTCAGATTCGACACGATCCGTGATTGGCAGATTCATAGATCTATGACGGGTCGGGTAGGCCAAAAATCTTCAGACCCGTCCGAACTCGTGCCCGACCCGTGGAACCGTGCAGAAATTCAAAAAATTCAAAAAAATTCAAAAATAATCAAAAAAATTCAAAAAAAATTCAAAAAATATCAGAAAAAATCGAAAAAACCGAACCCGACCCGCACCTACCTGGACCCTACCCTCCCGGGTTTATCACGGATCAGGTTGGAGGTTTTGGGTTCGGACCCGTGGAGACCCGCCCCGTTGAACCCGTGGACCCATCGTACCCATGGATCTGTGGATCCGGACGGGTACTCGACCCGCCCCGTCTTTAATTCACTATAGATATCCATTCCAAGTTGAGAAAAAAACTCTTAAAGAAAATAAATTATTCCAATATGGGAGTTCCAATTTATGAGGACCTTTATTTTCATTATTTAATTATCAGCTGCACTACCACAAAAAATAGTTTTATCACCGAATTTATAAAATCTTTAATCCCGGATATGCTACCGGGGTAAAAAAGGAGGGGTGCCAAAAATTTTAACATCCGGTGATAAAGATATACTTTCTCGTCTGTTTTTATCCAATATCCGGTGATAAAACTTGTTCTTTATCTAAAAAAACAACTAGTGATAAAAATTAAATTAAAAAAAATCAGCTCTGCAACTGTACTGATTGTACAGTTGCAAAAAGTGTGTCAGAACAAATATAATTAAATTAATTTCTTATACAAGATTTTGAAATTCAATTTACAGCACAATTACCAATTTACCAATATAATCAGGGGAGGAACTAGTGGGGGGCTCGGGTGGGCCCCGGCCCCCCTTTGGTCCGAACAAATTTGTACTCTTGTTTAATTTTCTAATTAAATTTAATTAAACAGTAAGATTTTTAGTTTAAATATTTATTAAAAATTTGTATAATTTGATAAAAATTAAATTTTGTTATCTTTATAACATTTAAATTAAACTATACTTGTAAATCAGCCCTCATAACTTGGTGTTCTAATTCTGCCCCTGAATATAATTTATATAGCTTTCTATGTTGGAAACATATCAAGTCAGCACAATTACTCTTCTACCCCTCATTACAATTCTAACAATTCTAAGTATCAAATATGTTCTTATTACAAGAGCGATAGAGGAGGTCATAAAGGTTGAGGGAGATCTGGCTCCTTCTCAAATGACAACACTCAAGGTCAGATATGCTTTAGGTGGGATCAGCAAGCCATCAGGTGCTATCATAGGTAGGGATGCACAAAATACTCGTGACTCGTTCGTGTTTGATTCGTGTTCGGCTCGCTAACAATTCGTTCGTTAACAGCTCGAGTGTTAACGAGCCGATCTCGAGCTGTGACAAGCTCGACTCGTGTAAGTATCGAGACCTTAACGAGTTAATCTGGACTGTCGAATTGGTTACCATCATCTCTAAATAGATCTTTACCATAGAGAATTTTCACGATTTTATAATTTTATTATGTTTTTTAATTATTTTGTCATTTTTTTCTTGCAAACAAGCTACAAACGCGAGCGAGCTCGAGCCTTAACGAGCCGAGTTCAAGTTGAGAGTTTCAGCTCGTGACTCGTTAACAAACGAGCCGAGTTCGAGTTCGAGTTCGCCCAGCTCGGCTCGTTTACACCCCAAATCATAGGTACTTAGTTTCGAATTTTAGCATTATGTAACAGGTTTCTCATTTTCTGCACCAAATCTTATAAAGGAAACAGTTCTGATAAAAAATAATATCAATTGAAAGAAACATAATCATCTAAATTAAACGCAAAAACAAATCAGTAGAACCTAAAGTTCTCCAAAGAAATCAGATAGTTTGTTGTTCTTCAGCACTACTGTACCAGCAGTTCCTAAAATAAAAGTTCAAAGCGCGCGAACAACTGATAGTATTAACAAAGAGAAAAAAAGAGAACTAACTCAGATTACGAAACAAAACAAGGAGAATTTGAACTCGCTTATTAGCTGACAAGAACAGAACTAACGAAAAACATAATATTTTGCATTATTAGGCCCTTTTTCTATTTTCAGCTATGCTTCATTTAGATGAAATTTTCAACATTACTTTAAAAAAAGAATATGACAAATGAAAACTAAAACCAAAGTCATCCATTCAAAATAAAAAAAAACTTCTCATTTTTTTTCTCAAATAATACATCCAACACATTCGAGAAAAATCATCAATGAAAGTAATAAAATATTAATTTTCTCCATATGAGTTTGTGCTCATCGGCCCACAAATATCGATATGAACAAGCTCCAAAGGTTGTTTGCTCATCATGCCTTATCTTTTGGAAATGTCTCTCGGTGTATCTTACCAAGAGCACACGCTTCACACACATCTTTCTTTTCTTCAATATTTGACAAGCCGTACACCATATTTTCTACTCAACGACTTCAAACTTTTAAAGTTCACATGTCTAGATCTCTTATGCCACAATCATGACACATCTTCTACATTAAAACTCGAAATCACATCCTAAGAGAGAGATACATGTCACCAAGTGAAGAAATTGAGATGAAGAGGAGATTGAGCGATGAGGTCAGCCAACAGTTTCTCTTATCAAAATCGAGATGGAGAGTTAGAGACCACGAGAGGAAGTGGAGGGTGGGAAGAGGGATTTCAGAAGTGAGATAGGTGTAGGAAAGTGAGAGGGTGCGAGAGGAAGGAGCAAAAGGATTTTTCTTTCTGATGGTAGGGTTTGACAGTCTCGGGAGAAGAAAGACGCGCACGCGAGGGTACAATTTAATGGAATTTGTCGGAACTCGATTAGTACTGCCATTTTTTTAAATCTTTCTCCACTACTGCGGTAGAAAGGAACCAAAAGGTAGATTTGGTCGCATTTTTGGTCGGAATACGATCGCTCTGCATTGAGTAGATAGAGAAATTGTGTTTGTGTTCGGTTGAGTAATGGGCCGAAAGATGAAAGTTAAAATAATAAAAATCAACGATCGTGATTTAATTAAATAGTTAACCTGATGATTTGTATCACATTTAAGGTAAGACAGTAGTTTCACATCTAAAATTTTAATCTCCCATAAGGAGCAGAGATGAATTTTTGTTATTGACTATTTCAAAGTTGATCCAAAATTTTTAGTGATATATTTTTTTTTTTAGATTTCGAACTCACAATCTTTCACATAGATGACATCGTTCTTAACATTAGACTTTCTTCAATTACAACAATAATAATATTTTCAGCGATTCGACATACTCGTGATGTAGAAAAAGTTTTGGACATACTTCATCTTGCGCTAATATTGTCCAAAAAAGTGTTAATCGAGCAACATTAACAGAACTAAGTACAAATTTTATTTATTGAATATTTCAAATAGAAAATACTTATGATTTTGTGTCATTCTTCTGCACAAATTGTGCACTCATGATGTAAGCTATTGAATTAATAAATTATACTATATTGTTTTACATTACATGAAAATAGAAAAAAAGTTAAATAATTAAATTGTCAAGAGCGAGAGTAATTCATTGATCCAATGAATTGAATCATAAGTGCACAATCAAATGGTGTATTCATGAACAAATCCACTATACATCAGAGGTAGGCAAGTGCCTGTCCCTGGATTTTCGAATTCCACAGAGACCCAATAGCATTTGGTATTTGTGCCTACCCCTGGACTAAAGTTAGGCCTTCCCCTACTCTCTAAATAAAATTGTTCTGGCCCAAATCTCCTTCGCTCTATAGTCTGCTCGTGATTCGTGAATTGGCGGATCCACTGGACCGCTCGACATTCACCCATGCCTCGAACCCTAACCCTGGCAGACTCGAACCTTCTCTCACTCTCTGCCTCTCCTCTTCGCAAATTGCCATCGTTGAACACCGCCATCTTAATTTTTAGTGCCATCGCTGAACACCGCTCGAGTCCTCCCTCTCACTCGACTTTGTTCCCGTGTTCCGCCTCTACTCTGGTCAAGGCGTCAACCGATTTCAGTTTGAAACCTACTGGCTACCGGTAAGGCTTCTGAATTTGAAAATTTTGAACTACAATTTAAGTCTGAAATCTTGATTTTGAATTGTAAAATCCACTTCACTTCTCCTTCATTCCTTTTTATTACTTGTTCAGTTGTTTTAGATAAAAAAAATGAGAATCATCTTTAGCAATTGATTGAACTAGATCTCTTTATTAAAAGATTGACAACAATTGCTTCTTCATTTGGTGACTAAAAGGAAACAAATGTGTCAGATGCAACGTGAAACCAAAAAACCAAACTCGATCTCTTTATTTGGCAAAGAACTAGATCTTTTTACATTTTAATCCTATTTTTCATTGTTAATTAGTAATTTTATAATCTTGGCCAATGAGCAAGATCGTGTGGTACAGGTGCTATGCAAAGGGTTAGGATTTGTACATTTTGTATCTTCACTACTAGAAAGTGTACTGCTAGCATGGGTAGAAAATACGTCATCTGCATCAATATCTTGATGCAAATGACTTGTATGCATGGGTCACTCATGCAGAGGAGCCCATGTAATAGTGCTTGATGCTAATAGCACTTTTTTGCATGGGGCCTATGCAAATATTTCTCAGCATAGGTGCGCAAACATATCTGCATGAATTTGTAACTTTTGCGGCCTATGCAGATTTTCTATAAAACTCTGATAAATTGTGTTACGTGGCAACAAATGATTTCATATTGTTTTGTGATATGGCAAATTTTTATTGGATGTTTTAAAAAACTGATATTATTCATTTCTTGATTGAACTTTTCGTTTCAGTCCTTCAAAATTTTATATTTTGAACTTTTTGCTTCAGTCCTTCATAATTTTATGTTCTCAACTTTTCGCTTCAGCCCTTTACAACTTTCTAATATTACAACATTCAAAATATCATCAACCAAAGTACTACAAAAATACGTTCACCATATATCACCATATAACATAATAGTATTTTCAATGTGTACACAAAAAAGTATTGTTTTCTAATATTTCCAAAACATGCCCAATCAAGCCACCAATTTCATAAACACACCCATGAGAAGCACCATCTATAGCTCGAATCCACCTTTACAGATCTCCTTCCTCTGGACACACTGGATTGGCCTTGTGAAATATAAAATTCTCCTTCAATACATAACAAGCTTTGAGTACTAACCACTCCCAGATTGGCTCCAATCAGCAAGATCCTATAATAACATAGCAGAAGCTTAAAGCCAGATAGCTATCCGCTTATAACAACAAAAAAGTGTTCTTCTAGAATAATCGTAGGCAAGGTTGTCTACAAATCGTCAACTATCGATTGAAGCATTATCAAGGGCCTATAAAAAGATAGTTCTAGCCCCCAAAATAAATAAAAAGTTAAATAAAAAATCAAAGAAAAAAAATACTAAGTTAAGGGGACAGTGTGAAGATTACATACCAAAAGCATAGAAAAATAGGAGAAGCACATAATAAAAAAACCAAAGAAAAAAATCATACGAGATTGCATACCTTGAGATTTTTTGGAGAAAGAAGAACGATCGACGCGGAGATTTCTTGAGGCGACGAAACCTTGAGATTTTTATAAGGGCTTCTGCAATGGCGGCTTGGAGCTCTTGTGTTTGAACCCCAGCAAGCTGCAAGAAAGACGCCATGGAGATAGAAGAAAGAAAAAGAGAGAAGATGGAAGAGTGCGGCTAAGGTTTCACAGGACATTAGATAGAAAAAATAATCTGCATGGGTAAATATGTCTAGTTTGCATGGGTATTCATGTTAACTGCATGTGTATAATTAGCATGAGCCGAAATATTTTTAGCCCATGTTGATCGGTTTGCGCACCCATGCAGATTATTTTTTCTGCATCTACCGAAGTTAAGGATGTAATTCAATTTACATTATCCATGCTATTATAGCATTTTCTAGTAGTGGTTGTTTTGTGTAATTTTGAACTTTCTAATTGCTTCATTTTAGTAAAGAACTGGCAAGGTGTTCTCTTGCTAGTTTAAAAAAAATAGAAAGAAAATGTGAATCTGATGCCTTTTCTTTTGTTATTAGGCATTTCTAAGGATGGATGATGCAACTATTCTTTATAAAATCTCTAATGCATCTTTTAGTGGATAGCAATAACACACATGTTGAGCAATTTAGGTGAGTTGGTCAATAGTTAACACGTTTGCTCACTAAAAAAAGTAAATAGATAGTTAAATTAAATTATATTATATTTTTGAATGAAAATTTCATTGTTTACTAGGTGGAACAGGACTGGACAGGCAAGACCAATTATTGCCAATGGCATTCAGAAAGGCCAGAAGAAAATATTGGTTTTGAAAAAAAGGAAACAAATGGGGTGCAAATATGAAAGACAAATTGGTTGATGTGTATGTGCCATTTCGGTGCAGAAGAGGAAGAAAAAGACAGAAAAATTGTGGTGCCAAAGATTTTTTATAACCTAGAGAAAGAAAAGATCCATTTCTTTCTTGAACATGATCGTCTACCACACAGAAGGGTTTCAACGCAGGAGATTCGAACCGTTGAAACGATCCGATGGATCTCCTTTCTCAAACCCATTTTTTGTTTTTTGAATACGTAAAACATATTTTTTTTATGATATTCAATAATTTTGATGAAATTTATATCATGTATATATGTAATTTGTGTCTACTGCTAACCAAAAACATGCATCCACCACTGAGTGTACTCATGTGTTAATGTGTATATCTAACGCTAACCCTCCAATGGTACATTTCTACGTGCTTACAGCAATTATAATATTTGATGTTATCTTGATCTTCATTCGAACCAACTTGACATTATAAATGTGAAGAAAAAGAAGGAAAAAGACGAGAAAGTGACTTACAAGTTACAACCCAAACTCTCCAAGCTCTATCGCCTTGCAGTTGCAACGTCATTTATATCGTCATCCCTCTCCCTCCAGTTGTCTCCATTTGAAATATCTAAGCTCGCCAATTCGGATCGAGTAAAAACCAGAGATCCATAATCCGTTATAGAGCGACGATAACATTGCAATTCCGAATCTCTATCAGTGTTATCAGATTAGACCGAACGGGCCAGTCGGACCCAGACACTTCCCGGTTCGGTTCTTATAAAGTAATTGAACCGGTTGGCACCGGTTTAATCACCATTTTATGTCATAAATTTCGTTGAACCATTCAGAAAAAAAAAACAAGTATTTTATTACTGAATTTTGTTTCACTCTTTTCTTATGTTCTTTTCTATTTCACGTGTGCTTTTAAATTCTTTCTAGAGAATGTAAATCAATAAATTTACATTTTAGTCAAGAATCACGATACTATGCTAATTTATTTGAGCAATGCTACGGTAATATGCATAAGACATCCACTTCCGTTCTTTGCGCCTATGCATGTTTAATTAATTTAATAAATTGAGATTTAAGTTGCTTAATAATTTTTCATATCAATATCTTATAAAATTAAATTTCATATTTTTTAAAGCTTTCTTGCTATTCTTAAATATTTTTAAAAAATAGTCCATAAAATGACATTGTTAACCTTTAATCTAGGTTGTTTTTAAAAATGTTTAAAATATAGCAAAAAATCTCTAAAAATCGCAAAATTTAATTTTGTACAAAATGTTGATATGAAAAACTTATTGAGCAACTTAAATATTAATTTATTTAGCAAATGCATAATCTCATAAGACAGAAGGTGATGTCTTATGCATATTATCATAACTTTGCTCAATTTATTTTCTTTCTTTGTTTCATCAATCTCCTATTTACATGTGCACGAAAATAACATAAAGAATAAGACTCAAACTGAAAACAACATATCATCTCGAATTTCGATCTTTCGAGCCGGAAATAAACTTGTAAATCAATGAATTAAAGTTTGTAAGTGACAATTGACACTTCAAAACCTTTTATAATTGGATATTATTAATAATTAAAAAAAAATTTAGGTGCACCTATTCGCAACATAGATTTCAATCAAATAATAGAGATGAAATGAAGTATCTAGAGATCACATATTTAGATATATCTATATTTTTGTCTAACAATTAATTACACTTGAGATGTTTGATAAAATATTCAAAATAAAATTTTATTTCAAATACCGAAACTGCTACATTAAAAATTTGAAAACACAGTTTACACGAAATTGAACCAACTAATAATGTTAAACAACAAAACTTAATATGTATTGATTTAAGGAATCATGATATTTTTAGGTTAGAGTTCATGCTGGGGCATCGGCGCAGTTTTGATTTTGTACCTTTTTCATCTTCTTTTTTTTGTTTTTTCATGCTTGAATCATATTGCATCTGATTGATACTTCAACTAGAGTATTGTTAAAACCCGCGGGGTATACCCGTCGTGGATCCGATCCGATTCGTCTCGTGTCCGATTCGTTTCGTGGTTCAGATCCGACCCGACTCGTGGTTGGCGGATCCACGGATCTATGGCGGATCGGGTAGACCAAAAATCTTCAGACCCATTCGTACCCGTGCCCGACCCGCCCCAGGACCCGTGGAACCGTGTAGAAATTCAAAAAAATTCAAAAAAAATTCAGAAAAATTCGAAAAAATATATATATTAAAATAATATGCAGAATTTTTTTAAATTCAAAATAAAAAAAAAATCGAAAAAACCGACGGACCCGACCTGCCCGAGTTTATCACGAGTCGGATTGGAGGTTTTGTGTTCGGACCCGTGGACCCGTTGAACCCGTGGATTCGTGGATCCGCACGGGTCAAATCCACGGGTACCCGACTCGGCCCGTTTGTACAACACTAACTTCAACACAAAATTTGTTCGGCTAATATGTTAACCATTATGCGGTTTATCGTACAAAAATTAATATAAAATATTAAATATGGTCATATATATATGATAAATGATATGGTACACTACGAAATCAAGATTCCGTAGAAACAGTGAACCGGTTGTCATCCGGCCGAAACAATGAACCAATACATCATGATTCGGTCTAGCATTAACACTGATTCTAATCGAGCGGTCCATTTATGCCTTCTTAACAAGTCACAACCCCAAATCCATACCAAGCAAACAACGGGTCCTGATGCGAATTCCAATTCGCATGTGCTCTCACTCCACCAAGCGACAAAGAAGCATCTCCTTCCACCAGCCTTCCATTAGAAGAATCTCTCATCCTCTTATATAAGCGCATCTTTCTCTTCTTCCCATCTGAATTCTTTCCAACAAATCAATTATCAATCACCACCTCCTTCCCTCTCAACATCTATCACTCATGGCAGCAGTACGCCACCGACGCCTTCGTAACCTAACCTTAGATCTCCCCTCCTCCTCATCCTCTTCCTCCCGCCGCTTCTCTCTCCCTCCCACCTCCACTGGCACCGCCTCCACCTCCTCCCTCTCAGACTACGAGAAGCTATCGGTTCTCGGCCATGGCAATGGAGGCACAGTACACAAGGTTCGCCATCGCACCTCTTCTACTCTATACGCTCTCAAAACCCTTTCTCCCTCCTCAGGCACCACCACTGCCGCCTCCAAGGAAGCTGAGATCCTTCGCCAAGCCGCTGGTTCCCCGCACGTGGTGCGTAGCCATGGCTCCTTCCCCTCTCCATCCGGTGATCTATCCCTCCTGCTTGAGCTCGTCGACGGTGGGTCCCTCGATTCAATTCTCAGAAAGAGGAATAATTCCCCTTTCCCCGAACCGGCTCTTGCCATCGTGGCAAGGCACGCTCTCTTGGGCCTTTCCCACCTCCACTCGCTGCGCATTGTACACCGTGACCTGAAACCATCAAACCTCCTCGTCAGCTCCTCCGGAGAGGTCAAGATCGCTGATTTCGGTGTCGGGAAGATTCTTATGCGGGAACTGAAATCATGCTTGTCGTATGTCGGTACGGCTGCCTACATGAGCCCTGAGAGGTTCGACCCCGAGACTTATGGTGGGGACTACGACCCGTACGCAGCAGATGTGTGGTCCCTCGGGATAGCGATTTTGGAATTGAAATTGGGATACTTCCCTCTGTTGCAGAAGGGGCAGCGACCCGATTGGGCTGCTCTCATGTGTGCGATTTGTTTCGGCGAGGCCCCTAGCTTGCCGGAGAGCATGGAGGCTTCGTCTGAAATTAGGGGTTTTATAGGGTTGTGTTTGCAAAAAGAGTCGAGAAAAAGAGCGACGATTAGCGATTTGCTAAAGCACCCGTTTGTAAATGGAGGAGATTTTGAGAAAGAGAAGAAGGTGCTTTTGGATTTGCTCAAGGAAGCAGAGGTGGTTGAGTAATGAATGATCGCTGTCGGAATTTATTTATTTTTTCTTTTTTTTCGAAATTTTCGTGTACATAGATGGAGATTCATAACTGGAGGCTTCAATTATGGATATAAGCCCTAGGAGGATCTTGTTCTTTGTTTCAAGATATAATTTGTTTAGTTCTTTGATTCAAATCGATGTACATTGCTCTTGTGAATTTAATCTCTTACTTAATATTGAAATGTCTATTGACTAGTATTGACTTGGCACAATGAAATGGATCTGTTTTTTTTCTTTTCCCTGAATTTTATTTTATTTTATTTATTAAAAATGACATCAGCGAAATATTGTCAAGTTTCTACTGGTAGTCTGGTAAACAATCTTTTTACTAACATAGTATTTTTGAACCAATGATAATTTTTATGAAGATAAAATTTGCGCAAAAATCAACATGCGGAACAAAATATTAGTATTGGTGACACGTCACAAAATATTATTGTCACATCAATTTTAGAAATTTAATTTTTTTTAGTTTCTAAACTCTACATTTCTAAAACTGAAAAGTTAGAGTTTCTAAATTGCTACGTCAGCAAATATTACCAATATTATGGAAGACGGATCAATTTTGGCCAATGAGTACGCCACGTCACAGTTTATAAACTCTAAAGCATAGTTGCTAAATAAGAAACTCTTGAGCAAAATTTCTAAATAGTAAACTCATCTACATCCCTAAAACTCATTTAGAAACTGCCACGTCATATTAGAAACTCCAAGAGTTTCAGGGATGAAGATGCTCTTATAAAGCACCTAAGAAATGGACTAAAATACCCTTCAAACTAGAGGATACTAATACACAATGCTTGATTCTATAAGGAAATAATGTCATTTGTACAAATTATATATGATAAGTATTTATAAGAATGATTATTTACATATTGTCATTTGACTATCAATGTACATCAATCATGTCGTTTTCAACTGTGATATACTCGGCATGAGTATAAAATGGTTCTAATTGAATATAATTCATAATTCAAATGTAATTTTTTAAGACAAAAAAACGAATTTTAACTTTCATTTAAAAAGTTAGACTGTAATTTTTAGAATAAAATGAGTTTAATTTTTTTTTGACAATTAAATGTTATTCAAGCTAATAAAATGGTTTTAGTCCATTTTGTTTAAGAAATTGAGCTCAACGGAAGTTTTGTTGGTGCATTTTATTATACTATGTGAGTAATTTAGAAAAACCAGCGATAAATAGGAACAAATTTGAGTTATCGAAAAAATAAAAATTTGAACTTACTCCATAAGTCTTGTTTCAACTCTATAAATTTCTCACTTTTTTAAATATTTTGGATATAGCAATATAATAGTGTAATTGTATATGTAAACTTTTTAAGTACTTTACTTTTAATATTTTTGCATTTCTTTCATAATTTCATTATTATTAAGCATAAAATTTTATAAATTGGTATTTTACATATTCGAAAAATAGATCTAAAAATTTATTTATATTATAATTTAACTATATTTTAATTTCATTTTAAAGTTTAACGATTAAATGATCGACTCAAGGTTAACATACGTTAAACATTTTTTGAAAACATGATTTTTTTCCTTTCTAGAAAATATTGTGCTAATTGGTGCTGAACATTTTACTCTTATAATATTTGATTACATATTTTTTTTTTATTTTCCATACAATATCAACTTTTTGAGTTTTTAAAAAAAAGTTTACATACAATATCAACATTTTTTTAAATTTTTAACAAATATAATATTTGTTACATTAAAAAAATGCAACACAATTTACTTTCAATATCGTATAGATTCAGATACATACAATAATATTTGGCATATTAGATATTTTTAATACATATAAATTACAACTTACATCTAATATCAACATATTTGACATGGAAAACAAACTCATTTCTATCATCAATATACTTTATAGTTTAGTAACAATTTAATACCAGCTTTCGGACATAATTGTTTTATATTTACTAATATGTAACTCTTTCAATATAATTTCAAACAAAAATTTCGTATCATTAAGTGATAATGACATTTTATAGTTGGCGTTGATCATTATCAAAATTATAATTTTGACGAGAAATAAGAGAATGTATCAAGCCAAATCATTTATATGTATTTGATAGTTTCTTTGTACAAGCATAATTTCATATCAAAAAATAGCGCTTGCTTTTTTCAAAGTAACTATGCATTGATTATCTTGGCAGTGCATATCTATCTACATGTTTTAGTTAGAGGCAAAATGGGAAAAATAGAGAAAAAGTTTGTCTCTGCACTGAAAATTGGAAATATTGCGCTTATAATAACGCCGCCCCAAAAATATAGGAGAGGGTTTCGTTTCCAGCTAATGAGTATCAATCCATTGGCGTTATGATACACATAATTATACTATATATACTATATAAATAATAAAAGAGCTTCGGGTTTTATGAGTTAGATCGGTTGTTTGAATAAATCACAACCGTTAATTTTGTATTCTTCTAATTTCATCTTTCATCCTCCATAATCCAAAATAAAAGAAAACAAAAACAATTGAATGTGCTCATAAACTTGCCAATTTTGATGACTTGTCATTACATTATATATATTTGCTCGTTATTGTATCCCCCAAATCAGATTGTAGTCCACCGAAAAAAAAGATTTGGATCAGAGAATAATGCATTAACATATTAGGAAATATTAACATTTATCGAGAATGTGATTGTTATGACTTTATAAAACTTGTCATGAGAATATAATTGAAATGCATTCACAAAATATTAAAAAATAAATTTAATAAAATAAAAATATTATCCGTTGCATGACATGGACATCATACTATACTATACTATATTATACTATAGAAATTATCCTATGTTATTATATGTTCCATGCGAACGAATTCAGATCAATACGACCAACTTGTGTCAGCTGAAATCCCCGACCCAAAAAAATACCCTATGTTGCACAAGCTGGTTGCTACTCACATGTTTCATGGACCGTGTGGAAGTCTGAATCCTAATTGTTCTTGCATGCAAGGTGATATCAAATGATGTAGATTTCATTTTTCGAAATAATTTAATGAGTCAACACTTCAAGGAGACGACTCATATCCAGTATATCGAAGAAGGGACAATGGGCGTGGAGTTAATGTGCAAAAATCCTAGCTAGATAATGTTAGATTTGTGTTCTAAAAGTTATCTTTTGTTGATTACTTTTATGTTATATTTATGAATTGGATGTTATTCACATCTTGTTCCATGAGTTCTATATTCATATTTAGATGTCTTCAAGAAGATGCACTTGGTCTTGAACCGCATAACTCTAAATATAATGAATATACACCTCTAAAATGTTTACAGGTCTTGGATATTAGCAGGAACACTAATATGCCATATAAAACTGCCGTGTTGATTAAAAGTACGTTGTAGTTCTGCAAATGTTGATAAAAGATTATCATTTAGTAACACGAATATATGAAATGTTTCATATATTAAACAGACATAATAGATAAAAGCATTATATGGATTGTGTTTGTGTCATTGTTGTTTTTATCGTGTCTTTGATTCTAAGATTGAGACATGTATCTTTTTCATATGAGGGATGTATAACGTGATTATTATTAAAAGCTACTTACAACAAGTAGTGATAAAAGTAATAATCCTTTATATATAACTTGTGCGGAAAAATGGTATATGTCAAGAGCATCATTGCCACTCATTAATAATGAGAAATGATATTTTGTGGGTCCCTTGATAAAGTAGAATTATAAATGGATCCAATATAACTGAAGTGCAGTTATAATTTTATAATTTACTTAAATGGAGACCAAGAAACAATTATAATACAAAGATGACACCGTCCTGCATTGTATAATAATTATAATATCATAAGGCAAGGAATAGACACAAGTAATGTTAATGATAACATTACTAGAAGGATCGTGTTTTGTAAAGATTTACTAAACATTTGTGTTATTTGGGTAAATGTAATGTGTAGCTAGAATACCGCTTAGAGTTTATGGAATAAAATGTTTTATCTCATTGCCAACATAACATAGATTCTCAACATAGGTCACACCAACTGAACAGGAAACAAAAATAAATATTTTAATCCATTTTATGTACGAGATTTCATGTTGCATGAAATAAAGGTACATATTGGAATTATTAAAATATTATGTCACGTGATGTGATTTCTTAGCGAGAAAATAAATTTATTGAAAAGTGTATATTATGAGTATAATATAAGTTTCATTATTATAATAATATGATAATATTATTATGAGATATAAATTTATTTAAAGCCCAAAGCTCAAAATAATTTATTTAACAAATAAAGAGATAGAGAAGAGATTCATAATTATGGCCTCAAATTCGGGTCAGATTTTAAGGCTCCTTTAAATAGGAATTTGAAAGGTCAAACGATAACCACTCTGGACAAATGACCTATGAAAATTGAAGCCCTTGAAGTGTAGAATCCAATGGTGAAGATTTGAGGTCGTTTGGAGTTCTCCAGAGAAAGTTATGACAGTTTTAGTGCTGAAAGGTCAGCAGTTAATGTGCCGGTTTAAATTTCATTAGTGCCTTAATTTCTAAAGGAATTTGAAGAGTTTTAATATGATGTTTAGAGCCTATAAATATCATATTTAGCCAGAGATTATTGAATTACAACTTCAACTAAGTTTTTCTCTTTCTCTAAAGATTTGTTAAATATTTATCGACTAAGTAATCGATTACGTAACGGGCGATAAAGCTAGGAGCGGACGAAGAGGATGCTGACACGAACTCGACGCCGTTCTTGTTTCGGATTCAAGGTGAACCGAAGATGAATAAAGCTATGTTAAAGACCATAGGTATGGTATCACAATCTCTCTTGTAGGAACATATATGATTGTGATTAGTGATGCAAACAAATGAACTAAAATTAGCAATAATGAAACGATCCTAGATGATTGTGATTAGTGATGCGAAATATTGTCAAGTTTCTACTGGTAGTCTGGTAAACAATCTTTTTACTAACATGGTATTTTTGAACCAATGATAATTTTTATGAAGATAAAATTTGCGCAAAAATTAACATGCGGAACAAAATATTAGTATTGGTGACACGTCACAGTAATGTTAGCAGTTATTTGTTTAAAAGGAGAATAGTATCTTCCGTTACGCTTCACAGTTCACAGTACGAAATTTACCAGCAGCTTCGTTAAATGTGGATTAGTTTCTTTTACAGGTGAAGTTTTAATTTTTTTTTTAAATCATTGTTGTCTGTTTTCAAATTTTTATTTACAATCTAATTATTTCAATTTCAAAGATAAGTTAACCAAAGGATACGGAATCTTTTGGTAAGCGGGGAGAGTAAAATATCAAATAGAAATATGCTGAAATTTCATTTACTTGGGAGGGTGGAAGAGGTTGAAATTGACAGCAAAAAGATAAAAACAAGCAACTGAAATTCTGGGAATTTGAAATTAAAGGGAAAGGGATTGAGACATTGAGTCGATTGAGATTGCAAAGAAAATGCATGGAATTTGGCACAACTGAACACATTGAGTTGTTTCGATTTTATGGGCATTATTTAATGGAATTATTTTTGTCGTTTTGCGTGCGCTCAGAGAAGAAATTGTGTTGCTGTGGATCTTTCTAATGACTTGAGAGAGTATTTTTATGTGTTTGTTTTGGCAAATTTATTATTGGAAAAGCGACTTGCTAGACACTTAGACAGTGGATCCGAATTCGCTGTAGCGCAGTACTGCTAGCTCGTGATGATTGTGTATATTGAAATCTAGTAGGAAAACAAATTTTGTATTTTTTTTAGAGCTTTATGTGTTTTCTCTTCGTTGAATTTCTCTAATTAACACCAATTTAAGTTGTTTTATATTGAAATCTAGTAGGAAAACAAAATTTTGTATTTTTTTAGATCTTTTTAGCTATTTTTCAATATTTTTTAAAATAGTCCACTTAATATTTAGAAAATGACCTTTTCATAGCTGTCTCTAAAAATATTTAAAAATAACTAGGAATCTCTAAAATCACGAAATTTACTTTGCTATTAGATTTCAATATGAAGAATTTATTAAGCAACTAGGAATCTCTAAAAAAATACATAACAACTACGCTCATTGAATATGCATATCACCCTAGCCAGAATATATATATATATATATAGAGAGAGAAAGGCTAGGGTGCTCCATGGAGCACCAAATTGCTCGTGCTCTACATTCGTTATATCTAATTTGAAAATTTCAACGACCGACCCGAACCGTTGAACATGATCTACATATTGAAATCTACTTGGAGAATAAATTTTACATTTTTTGAATTTTTTGCTATTTTTTTAAAGAGATAGAAAAATTGATAATCAAACGGTATCTATGCTCATATCTTTTGGAAGTTGAAAGTACAATCCTAATCGCACTTTTCGGTTGGTAGTTACCTAAGTTGGCAATAGATATACACCGAATTTATTTTGGTTGGAACAATAAGCAGTCCTTTTCGGCCAAATTAAAAACAATTTAAATCATAATTTTTGGACTAGTGATGTACATAAAACCGTTATAGATATTGATGCCATTATTCAGGTTAAATGAGTATTTATACATTAATTATTTCATTTTGAACATTATTTTGAATAATACTGTATTGTTCATGTTAAATGAATTATTATTCACGAAATAAGTTGCATAATAAATTTTATAACTTGAATATATGAATATTAAAGTCAATATCAATTAATATTGTATTTCCTTAATATTTTTAATTCACTAACATTACGCTATTTTTTATTTTACGAAACGTCCCAAAATTTGGGAAAGGATGTATTTGCATATCAAATATAATTAATTATCTATAAAAAATATGCTTAAAAATAACAAAGCTCAAAACACTAATAAAAATAAATTTAATATTCTATCAGAATTTTAAAGAGAGGCTTTGATCATTGTGAGCCTGAAATACATTGTTTAAATTTTGTAGATTTCTACTCAAATGGTTCATGTCACAAGTCACATAAAATGGTTGAGATTTTTATTTATTTATGCTATTTGAATCTTGAATCTAAAGAATAAACAACGGCCACACCTCAGAAATAATGACTAGATTTGGGGTGTTAATCCTGCCACATGTACTTGTTTCCAAATACACGAAAGACTTAATTGAAATAATAAAATAATGTACGAGATAGCTACATATAATTAAAAGAAACTACAGACACATAAGAACACAATACACAAATATCCAAAAGTCATCTTATTTATACCAGCGTCTATTTATAAATATACAGTGGAAGCCAAAAGAAATAAAAATACATACATAAGAAGACGATCCCACCAATGAACGTAGGACCGATCCTCGCTAACCTACTACAAACTATACCTAATCAAAGAAAGGAAAAGAAAAAAGGGAAATCCTCAAAACGAAAGACGCCGGGAAAATTTCATCCTAACGATCTCCTCGGGACATCAAAAGTGCTTCTCACGTGGACCCCACAACCATCGTGGAACATTAGAAATAAATTCTCAGTGCAGATTAAGGTCCAGCCTTTGAACTTATATTTTTCTCTAAGGTGAGACTCAAGTCAACACTTGGTAATTAACTTATGCACTTTTAACCTATCTATTTGATTCACTTTTTATTAATTCACCATACTGCTAAACTGATCAAAATAATAATATGTTTCTAACATCGAGAATAGAGTTGTGAAAGAAACACAAAAGAAGCGGATAAATACTAAGTGTACATAAAGTACAGAATTTTCAATCAAGCACCCTAAATTAAGAAACCCAGTTGCAGAACACAGGAATTCGCCCTCTTAGACGGGTCACATAATCGCGTCGCCAAATCTAAGGATTTTGTTTATGCGGGTCCCGATATGAGCCATCCAAACATAAACGAATTCTGAGTTTCCAGAACGAAACACCCTGGGCAATATGAGCGGCTTCGAACAGCACACACTCACTTGGTAAAAAACGAATTCATGTGCCTACCTCACCAAAAGTGAAAATATAAAATAAAAATAAATGACCTCGGTTGCCATACGGAAATAAGAAATTGACTACCCATTTGAAATAATAATATAATAAAAAAGGAAACTCCATGTACCAACCAGAGGCCAAAGGGGAGCCCCTGACTTCCTCTGTTCCAACCATGGGCCAAAGAAGGAAGCTCTTCGAATATTAGGAGATCTTGTAATACCGGCTAATAGAAATTATAATAATTAATGGAATAACTTCAATACCTTACATATGGCATGTACACTCTAAAACTGAGAGGTCGACCTTAATCACTCAAAGAGAGGAATTATAGTACTTATATACATATAAATAGTATGGGAGTTGAAAATAAAAACTCTTTACTGGCACTACGAGCCATCAAGGGAAGAACTCGTTTGGTGGGCATCAGTCGGATGTCTCTGAAGACATCCTGACGATGGGACCCCACGAGCGTTTAGCTTGCGTACGTAATCCACCCGTCACAATGCCCTCAAGCACATCCAACTGGTGATCACCGACTCGACTCTCATCACTCCCGACGAAGTACATATAATATTAATATGCATCTACGTATAAGATAACTAATAAGCTATACGATCCGTATATCGGATCTCACGTGCATTATGAATGCAAATGACATACAATGCAGGTTGGTCTCAATATTTGATTACCGTTATGCAATTATGACAGTTCAAGTTCTACGGACCTGTTTACAAGTTTTGGAGAGTTTTGGTACCTCAATTCAGATAAAAGAAAAGAAAAGGTATTTGGTCTGGTTCCTAAACTTAGACAAAAATATAAGCCCCAGAAACCCGCACCTGGGAAGACTGGAGTGATAAGCGCAGCAGTTTCTACTCCGGGGGCTACTCCTCGGTGTTTGCCCCTATGACAGCGTCGATGAATTCCGAGATAGCCTCGTCACCCATGAGCGTATACGAGTAAGCTAAATCTCCTAATTTGACTTAATTTGTTGTTGAATTTTTAAGTTGTCTAACAAGGAAATCAAGATCTATGCGTTGAGACGTCCTTGATGCTCCTAATTCAATTTATTTAATATTTTAACTAAGTCAAATTCATGTGCAGTGTACAGGCTGCACATGAGTGTGTGTGAATGTTATTCCTACAGTTCTTTGTTTCCTGCGAGGTCATGAATTTATCAGATCCAGTCCTCAATCTAGTGACTAAGAACAATGACCTCTTGTGCGAGGTCATGAATTAGAAACTCGAATGTGAAAATTTCAAATCATTTAAATTTGAGTAGCTTGACTTTCGTCTTTATCAAAATATATCTAAATATATATGAAATGGCATATAATAGTTGTTATTGTGAGTACAAGATGGGACCTCCCTCTGAAGAGTTTCTTCGCGGTATATATAGGCTCAAGCCACTTAACGCGGCGATTAATTGCAATGTAGGCTATTAAAAGAGCCTATGGACTGCAATAAATTATCAGAAGGATCCGAAACAGCCTTGAATGGAGGCTAAACGGTCCATTACATAATGGGATCGTATCATTAGCTCTCGAACTTCTGCAATTAGTATAGATGTAGAAGTTAAAACTGTATTATTGCTTTCGTAGAATCATCTTCGGGTGAGCCTTCGTGCGAACCATTGAGCGAGCTCCCGAGCAAGCTTCCAAACAAGTCTTCATACAAGTGTAATTTTTGCTGTCTCGTTAAAAATCTTACTAAAAAAATTCAGTGGGACAAAACTTAGTGAAGAAAAAAATAGTGCAACTTTGTGGCACTTGATGGACAAGCCCTTGAGTGAGGCTTTAAGCAAGCTCCCAAACCATACTCCAAGTGAACTTCCGAAATAATTTTCGTAATTATCAAAAAAAAATTATTTTCGTAATTACCAAAAAAACTTCATCCCCTTGATTATTTTTATCAGTATTATTTTCGTAATTATCAAAAAAATATTTTTGCTCAAACCACCAACTCTATGGACCATTTTAAAACACGAAGGTAAAAAAAAAAATAGAAAGCACCAACTGCTACAATCCGAAAACTGAAACAGTAACTAAAACCCAAAATGGACCCAACTCCCCACTCGTTTCAATAAAAAAAAATGTACCCAACTCAAACAACAATAATTTCTTACATTTAATCCGAGTGACGCATGTGCCATTTTACGGAGCGTTTCGACGAAGGAGGCAATGGTTAAAAGCTATGTTGCACGGTGCGGGTGCGGGTATCGTATCAGATACAGTGCGGGTGCGGCGAAACGTCATTTTAAAAAAAGTTAGAATACGACGGAGTATATATAAAATAATAAAACTCACATTATATATTAAAATAAGATATTACATAAGAAATAATACTTCAATAAAATCACACATTACAATAAAATAATATATATTATAAGAAGATATATATAATAAGTAACAGTCTAGAACAAAAAAGTAACTGCGTCTCAGTGGTCATGCGTCTTTGTGTAAGGTGTTGTGTTTTCCATTGATCTAGTGTTCAAATTCCAACACTAGATTTAATTTCTAGTGTTATTTTACTCCTCAAGGATGGCAGACAGATCTTCTGTGGCGATGGATACACGAGTTAGATCCGTATCAGGGCGAATTATACCCGAATGTTGACCAAATTCGTTGGTAAAAAACAATAAAAAACTAGATACGCCAGCTGGAGTATCGAGTGCGAATCGCACGCGTATCGCACGCGAATCGTATCGGATACGTATCCGATACGGGATACGCTGTGTTTTCAAAGAATCCGAGCAACATAGGTTAAAAGTTAATATTTTCCATCTTTTTTTCTTTCTTTCTGCACGTGTGGTTATTGTGTGAGCTTTTATAACAACTAACGCAACACAACAATTACTTGTTTGTGCTTAGCAAGTCACTTATCTTTCACTTAGATTCCCTTAAAAAATTTGGCGGCCCCGTCTAAATCTTTGCATAATGGATAATATTTCGTAGATATCATATTTGATATCAATTATTGATATCGATTTTATTATGCATCTTTATTTCAGTTATCATGTACATTATTTGAGTTATTATGAATGTTATATTATAATAACTATTTCAGTACAGAAATTAACATGTATAACTATTTCATTATAAAAAATAACATGCATGATAACTCAAATAATGTGCACGATAACTCAACTAAAGATGCATAATAAAATCGACAACATGTATAATTATTTCATTACAAAAAATAACATGCATAATAACTCAAATAATGTGCAGTATAATTCAACTAAAGATGCATAATAAAATCGACATCAATAATCGATATCAAATATGATATCTACGTATCAACTCCCAAAATAGCCTTTTTTTAATGTGATTTTCAACAAGTCTATATTTGATACTTTTCAGATACGCTTTTAGATAAGCACGCAATTTCTTTTTAATACTAACGATACACATGTTTTCAATTGAAATTTACTGAAGGAATAGCATTATATCCTATAATCTCTGATTCTTCGGTTCGTATATATGTTGCAAATATACATGATTGATGATTAGTTGGTATTAAAATTTAAATTAACACTTATTAATATTTATTTTCATGAATAAATAATGACTAATTATTAAAGTCTGATAACTAATAATTAATTAATTAATCAGTTAATTTGGTGGTGTGGTCCATCAGACCATCATCCATGGCAGAACAGAACTTACAAAAGCTTTTTTGAAAGATAATTTAAATAAAATAATGTGCATGGTGCACTTTTCAATGGGGGATTACTCCTAATAATATCTCCAATTGTCACATTGAAAATGGCGTGTAGTGGCAACTGTGTCTAGTTGTACCAATTGTTAAACGTTCCTTTTCCATAAATTTAGAAAGCGAAAGTGACATGAAGACAGCATCAAATAAGAGACTTAGGTTGTGCAATGAGAAGAAGAGTGAAAGAAACTTCCATAGCTACCTCCTGGTCAGTGACAACTCTCAGCTTGTATTATTCAGGGGCGGATTTATTTAATGGCTAAGAAAAAAAGTGCAAAATTGTATTTTTAGTTATTTTTGTAGTGTAATGGGTTTTTAATGTTATTTTAGTGAGTTTGTGTTCAGATTTAATTTCAAGATTAATGTTTGAATTTAATTGTGTTTGAACTTAATTGGACTCTGAATCCGTTTGTGCTTGCATTATATGGTGAAAGAAAGTTCCATCTCATCTCATCTAGTCTCGTCTCATATGTTCTTCTGTGGTCAAGCATTTATGACCATGTATGATGTTTTTTGAGATAGATGAAAGTCAAACTATTCAAATTTAATTAAATGATTTGAAGTAATTTCATTCGAATTTTGAATTCAAGATCTTTCACAAAAAAATCATTGCTTTTAACTACTAGGTAAGAGCTGATTCTTGACTAAGTATGATGTTATTATGTTCATAGCAGGTGGATTATAGGTAGTTGAAAATGTTATGTTTTATTTGCGAATAATTTGATATTTCAAACAAATACAATGTATCAGTTTCACAGTACGTCTGATGATGATAAGTATTTTCGAATAATTTGATATTTATGACGTATTGCGAACCAGCCACGAATAGTTCATTCAACAAATGCAATATGCATTTTCGAATTACTTGAAAATAAAACATGATGAAAATAAAACATGAATTAAATGAATTACATTGAATTTGTGTGTTTTTTATACAATGTTTTGGTTATGCTTTTCAAATAAGTCATTATTTCGTATGTTATTTATATCATAGAATTATCAAAATTATTTTTGGAATTATACAAATATTATTTCAAATTAAAAAGATTACACTTGGCCTAGTGATATGTCATAAGCTGTCGGCTCCCAGCCAGGCTCCTGTAAAGTCTCTGTCAGATCCGGTCCTTAGTAAGATTTTGAAAATATCGGGCCTTATAAGGACCAGACCTTAGAAGGGCCGTATTCGTTTAAAAAATACAGGTCTCTATTCACCCGGCCCTTTCAAGCCCCGACCCCGTCCGGCCCTGATCCGACCCTCTGCAATCCTTATCCACGTCAGCCCCTCAGACCCTTATCAATCATTTCACAATTAAAAAAAAATAAAAAAAGAGACCAAAGTCCTTATTACCCTGCCATGATCCGGCTTCTCTGAATCATATATTTACCATCCTTACAAGAGAATGTTAACAAAATATGTACAATAGTACATGTGCTACAGTGGCCACAGCCCACAGAACATCAGAGCCGCCACTGAGCAGCCTCAAATAATAATAATAATAATAATAATATAAAAGCTCAGGAAGAATTAAAGGTGTGCCTTCCTAGTTCCGCCTTCGGTATGATTAGACGATACTATCATACTACAGTGCATATCTTGTTTAGATGCTAACTGCCAGTGCTAGGTGCAAGCAAAGCAATATTGGACAATGGGACACCTCCATTTGAGCAGGTGAAATGAACTTGTGCGATATGAGTCACTCCTGCCAAATTATTTCCTTTTTCTCATTTATCACGTGCCTGACAGGCTGACAGCCTCAGGGAATTTGTATCTTTAGTTAAGGCGGCTGTCACGACTCACGAGCAACTGGATCGTCCTTTTGTAGCTTTAATTAACTGTATTATAATCGGCGCCAAGGTCTAAAATATGATATTCCAAATTATCTTTTGTGGGACATTCGAGAATTTCCACGAAAATATGACGATAAATACTGCTGTATACTTGTACAATTGTACCCGGGATACGACCTCATAGCGAAAAAATACGGCGGCTGCGTTTAACTGGGCATTAAATTGGGTAACAAGAGACAGTTATTCGTGGGCCTTTCTGGGCTTATCACTTCTTGGCAATTAATTAATAACAATATCACAACATTAGCCTCTAACTCGCCACGGATATCTGCGAGAGTAGCAGATTCCGAATTCTGCCACACATTATCTTATATTTTTAATTATATATATCAATTTTTATTAATTAAAAAACCGATGTGTAGACTGTACTATTTGTTGATAACGGAGATAACGACAATGTAAACGAAAAATTTCTAAAATCTCCCAAATCACCTATTCATTAATTTTTTTATATAAAACATGTTAATCCTATAGAACGATAAATTGAAAATTTTCAATCCTATAAAATTGAAATTAAAAAGTGTCAATCCTATGAAACAATAAAAAAAAATTGTCAGTTCTATAGAATGATAATTCTAAAATTTATCAATCCTATAGAATTATATATTTAAAACCTATAAATTATATTACGATAAATGAAAATCTTATAAAGTAAAGTATTTAAAATTGTTAACTCTATTGAAAAATTGTAAATAACAAACTTAACAACTGAAAACCCAAAAATCAATAATTGAATTGCAAAACTTGTGAAATATCTAAAAATGAATAACACAAAATTATTGCCCCGTAATGGGAACTTTAGATATTAAACATTTTGCTCATATATGTAATCATAGTGGTACTTTGTTATAATTCTGAATTAGTTTAATCAAATTAGAATTCCGTTGATAAATCAGTTGATGAAACATAGTATCAATTTAATTTGAATTATGAACATTTTGCTTTTAGTTTACAAAATTTTGAATTGATTTATAATAACAATTCACACTGCCTCATCCTATCTAGTACAGTAATAAGGTACAAGATTTTATTGAAAACTCGTTCAAGCCACAGTGGAAAAAAATTTCACTAAGATTTTTTCAATTTATTTTCGAATGTACACATTTATTTTGTAAATTTACGAACAATAAATAAGAGTATCTCCATTTGACATTATGACTTGGTGGAGGAGTCATAAATACTTCTTCTTCCAGATCACCTTGGAGGAAAGCATTCTTTACATTCATTTGAAATAGTTTCCATCCCGAGTTGACAGCAACTGATAGTAGTATCCTTACTGTACTCATTTTAGCTACGGGTGCAAAAGTTTTTTGGTAGTCGATACCATAAGTTTGGGTAAAGCCTTTGGCTACTAACCTAGGTTAACAATAAGTTTGGTAGTCGATACCATAAGTTTGGGTAAAGCCTTACTGTACTCATCTTTGTACTGTACCATCGCAGTTGTATTTAATTTTGTATACCCATTTACAGCCTATCGATTTTTTTCCTTTGGGTAGGTTAACAATGTCCCATGTGTCATTCTTTTCCAAGGCATGAAGTTCTTCTTCCATGGCTTTGCGCCATAGTGGGTTTAAATTGGCTTCATTAAAGTTGGCTGGTTTAGTTTGGTTGTTTATTTTACTCAAGTACACTTGATAATTTGGGGGTACCTTCTTATAGCTAATGTAATCCCTTAATCTTGCAGGGGGCTGAATCTGTCTTGTGGACCTTCTCAAGATAATTTGTCCTTGAGTTGGCTGATTAGTTGTTTGGAAGGAATCTCTTCATTTAAATCCCTTTCTTCTTCTCCCCCTGAAGAGATTGCGTCTGATTCACTTACCTGTCCATCTTCGATTGGCTGAACCTGTTCTTGATTGAATACATCAGGAATCATAAAATTATTTGAAGCTAACCTAGTGGATTGACCATTCTCTAGTGGATTTGGTTGGTAATATGATGCATTTTCAATGAATGATACATCTCTCGAGATGTAAAGCTTGTGATTCTTTGGGTCATAACATTTGTAGCCCTTTTTTTTGAGGAGTACCCAAAAGATGGTCTTAACGGAATTCTTATCCACTTTGTCGTTTCTTTTTATATGTACAAAGCACGTAAAACCAAAAACTCGAATATGATCTAGATCTATTTTCCTGCCTTTGAGAATTTCTAAGGGACTCATGTTTTTCAATTTTATATTTGGTAATCTGTTAATAAGGTAGGTAGCGCGCAGTTAATATTGCATCTGACTAGTAGATCTTTGGAACGTTATTTTGAAAGAGTAGTGATCTAGTGACTTCAAGGAGATGGTGATTTTTTTTTCTGAAACTTCGTTTTGTTGAGGGGTATTAACACATGTGGTTTGATGTTGAATACCTCTTTGTTTGAAGAAGTCTGCAAAGTTTTTATTAACGTATTCTGTTCCATTATCTGATCTAAATTTTTTTACTTTGGCATCATATTGGTTTGTAATAAAATTAAAAAATTCTTGAAAGCAAGAAAATACTTCTTTTTTTTATTTCAAAAGATAAACCCAAGTTGTTCGAGAAAAATCATCAATAAACGTGACAAAATATTTGAAATTATTATACGAGCCTACGGGTGCGGGACCCCAAACATCAGAGTGAATTAAATCAAAACATCTTTCTGAAATATACTAGTAGAGAAAGGAAACGATAATCTAGTTTGTTTAGCAAACCTACAAATATCACAATTGTTGGAGTTTAATTTATAACAAAAAAATTTATTTAAGACTTGATCAGATGGATGACCAAATCTCCAATGAAGCAACTTGTCACGATCTATTGGACTCATGGACACAAAACATTTATTGATAGTATCTTTAAGATAATATAGGACATTTTTAAAACTTCCCTCGCCAATCTTCTTTCCTGTACCTTGATCCTGAAAGGTCACTTTGTTTGGTGAGAAAATGACATCACAGTTTAAATCTTGGGTTATTTTGCTAACTGATAACAAATTGGAATTAAAATCTGGTAAATACATGACACCTTTGATACTTTTGTTGAAAACATTAGAAGTGTTCATTCCGATAATTTGGGTTTTATTATCATTGGCAACCGTTACATACTGCGGTTCTTTTAGTTTAACACATTTTTGTAACTTATTGGAATTGCAAGTCATATGATCCGTTGCTCCGGAATCTACGATCCAATTTTTATGTTGGCAAACATTGGCATATTTTGGGGTGCAGTTGCTCTGTTGTTTTACAATATCATAAGAAATAAATGAATTAAAAGAACCTGAACCGTGCTGCTGTAATAAGCTGCTCAGTTGGGTTATGAGATCAGCCAGCTGTGCAGTGGGCGCCATAGAAGATCCAGTGCCAGGAGTATTGCTAAAAGCATCTAACCCTACCCCTTGTGTCGGCATCCCTTGGGTTTGCGTCGGTTCAGTTCTGTTCTCATTTCTCCCCCTCGAGTCGGTTCCTCTTTCTGGCCCATTGCTCAAGCCACCGAATCCCTCACCAAATCCTTCTCTCTGTCTTTCTCCGCCCCACCCTTGGTTTCGTGTCGGCCTGAGATGAGGGTGCAGGACCCAACACCCTTCTCGGTTGTGTCTTGCACGCTTGCAGTGGTCGCACCAGTCGACTGTTGGTCCTCCCCTCGTTTTGGCCGACCGTCTGAAGGTATGGTTGTGCTGAGATTTGAAGGCTTGATTTTTAGTAGTTTCGGCCTGGTGAGAGTTCATGAGAGCTCTCCTTGATTGCTCCTGTTCTATTCTAGCCACAACGTCATCAAAGCTCAGCATGTCTGTAGAGGGCCCCGAGGTAGGTAAAAATCAGATCTAGGTCTGCCCTTTTCTGGTTTTCTTTTGGATCCGTATTTAGTGGGAGATAGATGTTGAGTTCTTTCCATTTTGACATAATCTCAGTAACTAGTTCATCGTTGCTGAGATTGCCTTGTTTGATTTTGGACAGTTCTTGTTTGAGGCTAAAGATGTGAGCAAAATTTTTGGCTTGGCCATACCTTTTTTTAGCCTTGTCACATATTTCTTTTACTGTTTTTGAGTACATCAACACATTTGAAATTTTGGAATCCATGGTACTAAGCAACCAGGACATGATCATTTGATCATTGATGTCCCATTCTTCCATCTGTGTTGCTTCAGCAGCTGTTGGCTCAAGTGGTTTTATTGGTTTAGGTCTTTCTTTGGTACCGGTGACAAAGTGAAGCTTTCGTTTGCCACCGAGGCCTATTGAGATAGATCTGGACCATGGTATAAAAGTTTTTTTGCCAATGAGGATTAAGGATGTGAGTTTGGAGTTGTTTAGTTTGTTGTGACATTGTTGCTGGTACACTGTTTTGGATTTACTGGTACACTGATATACTGTCTGGTATTGTTTTTCTGTGAACAGAACAGATGCTCACTTGATTTTTCTGAGAGTTTGTTGCCTTTTCGGTTTTGGATTGCCCTGTGATGACTGAAGAGATGCACGGGTTGCTCGTCAATAATTTGGCTTGAGTCAACTGATGCTAGTATGTCTTAGGGCTTCTCTCTACAGGTCTCGTTATCTGCAGTAGCAAGTAGAGGCGGCAAATCGGGCGGGTCGGGCGGGTCGGGCGGATTCGGGTTCGGGTCGGGCGGGTCGGGTCAATTTGACTTCAAAAGATTATCGGGTTATGGGTCTGATCAGGTCGGGTCGGGTCTGGTCGGGTCTCGGGTCATCATGTGTTGATAATTGTCGGGTTTCGGGTCTTTCGGGTTCGAGTCGGGTCGGGTTTCAATTTTCTAGTTTCGGGTATTTTCCAGGTTTCGGGTCTTTCGGGTTCGGATCGGGTCGGGTTTCAATTATCTCGTTTCGGGTATTTTCGAGTTTCGGGTCGGGTGAGTCGGGTCAGTTTGTCTTCAAAAGATTATCGGGTCACGAGTCTGATCAAGTCGAGCCGGGTCGGGTCTCGGGTCATCATGCGTTGATACTTGTCATGCGCCATGCGTCATGCAACGTGCAGTGTAGTAGTGGTGTCATGCAGATTGTAGGAGCGGTGCAGCGTCACACGACTTGCAGCGGCAGAGTTCATTTTAGTCAAGACATGTACAAGTACAATATTAATTGATAGGTTGATATCAGTTGATAAGGCCAAATATTCAAACCGGAGTTTATTCTGGTTCGTTAAGTTGATCTCGGGTCTCTGATCTGTTGTGTTCGGATCAAGTCAGGTCATCTCAGATTGCAGGTCATGTCGGGCCGGCGGGTAATGTGATCTCGGGTTATTTCGGGTTTCAGGTTATGTCGGTCCGAGTCGGGTCGGGTACCGGGTCATCTGATCTCGGGTCTTTTCGGGTTTCGGGTCATATCAAATCAGGCCGGGTCGGGTATCGAGTCATCTGCTGTCGGGTCTTTTCGGGTTTCGGGTCATATCAAATCAGGGCGGGTCGGGTATCGGGTCATCTGTTGTCGGGTCTTTTCGGGTTTCGGGTCATATCAAATCAGGTCGGGTCGGGTATCGGGTCATCTATTGTCGGGTCATTTTCGAGTTTGGGGTCATATCGAGCTACTCCGGGTCAGACGGGTTTGTCGGGTCGGGTCGGGTTCTGCCACCTCTAGTAGCAAGAGTCAGGTACTGACCTGCTCTGATATCATGTTGAAAAGTAATTTGTGGAAGACAAAATGAATTGTTATTGATTTCTTGTTAAATTACAAAACTTTGTACATGTATGTATACTAATCTATACTAGCCGTTTGGCTATTAGCCGTTTCTCTACTTCCTATTTTACAATGCTGCCTAGTTACAAAGATTACAACTTGATAGCTAGCTATCAATTTGATTTATTGTCTAATTTTGCCTATGATGAATTGTTTCTTAGGCTACAGTTATTTCCTTTCAACAAAAATGTTTGAAATTAGGACATAAAAAATGAAACTATGTTAGGATTTATTATATTACCAGTAATGCTGGTTTACTTTGAAATTAGAATGTTGACGTACGACTTGATGTTCTATGACTTCTTCAGTGAGTACAGATTATTGTATGGTTGTTCAACTCAAACCTAGGTGGACGTCGTAATAAAATTTTAAATTACCCAAAAGTCGCTTCTTTAGTATGTGAAGTATGTGTTTCTTACTGAAGGTATTTATCGAAAATTACAGAACAAGGAATGAACCAATCCATTAAATTGAAGTTCAAAGCAGGGAAGAATAGCTGTATGTAATGATGAAGGATTTAGTTTCATAATAGTATGGGAGCTGATATGTAGATATCATATTTGATATCGACGATTGATGTCGATTTTATTATGCATCTTTAGTAATTTATACTGCACATTATTTGAGTTATTATGCATGTTATTTTTTTAATGAAATAATTATACATGTCGATTTTATTATGCACTTTTAGTTGAGTTATCGTGCACATTATTTGAGTTATTATGCATGTTATTTTTTTATAATGAAATAATTATACATGTTAATTTCTGTACTGAAATAGTTATTATAGTATAACATGCATGATAACTCAAATAAAAATTCATAATAAAATCGATATCAATAGTTGATACAAATGTAGTATCTACGAAATATTATTCTAATAGTATTAATACAGTATATCTGAGATAAAATATCAAGTCAGGTAGTAAAATATTAAGTCATACAATATCTTTGGGCTTTTGCAGATCCTGGTTAGTTGATGGCAGACATTAATTATAATACATTTTAGTTTCTATGCTTCAAATAATTTATTGTTTTAATCTTTTCTAGTGGAGCAGTGGACATTTGACGATACATGGAACTTCATTTAATTGTTATAGAAATGGAGATTCACAATAAGATTTGAAGTCAGATGAATTCAATAACCATCCATAATTACATGAAAAGACAAAAATATACAGCAGAGCGTGAGCGTCCATGAAGCATCAGCTTTATAACGCATTTAAAATAATTAAAAATTAAAGCAACAGCCACTACACAAGTTGTATTACAAACTTTTTTGACTGCCCGTTGGGTTTTCACACAAATTGTTTGCTGTTTAAGTTTTGAAACTGAAGTACATATATAGTGTGGCAGGTACAAAAGAATTACATTCATGATTCTGTTTTCAAACATTTGACAGTTATGATTCTATTTTTTTTGCGTTCAGCGTTCAAAAGTGTTTTCTGGACGCACGCGTTCAGAAATATAAGTCATCCGAGTTTACGAAGCAAAAATAATAACAAGTACTTTTGAAATCTGCGTTCACGTCTGAACGTGCGTCTAAGACGTGTCAAATGTTCAACAGAGGAATGTTGAAAGGATATCAGAGATTTGAGTGCCCTCAGATTCAAAGAAGAAATTAACCTTTAATTAATATTGTAACTGAAGTCAAAATTGCTCCAGCTTTGAAAATATGATGAGTGATATAATTTTTGTACTACATAGTAAATATCTTAAAGTTTTTTTTATAAGAAATTTTTGTTCTTTTTTTTTTGAGAAATATTTTTTGTCAATAATAAACTACTTTTCCGATACTGGAATAGCACTTCATTGTAACGTAGACTGGTCATTCAAGTACCGTTATCAGAAACTAACAATAAATTTAACCAAGTACTCCATAAAAGATTATAAACTGTTTAGAATTACAAACACTCAAGTACAAATAAACTCATTAGAAGAACTCGAGAGATGAAACCCGAGTAGTTTGGGAGCATACCGAGATAGAAGATCTGAAATGCCGAAGACAAAGAGGAATCGGGACAAACAACCCAAAGTCACTCAAAAAGCTGAAGATGAGGATTCAGATAGATCAACCTGAATCCTCATCTTCGGCTTCTTGAGTGACTTCGGGTTGTTTGTCCTGAATCCTCTTTGCCTTCAGCATCCCAAGATCTTCCATCTCGGTATGCTCCCGAACTACCCGAGTTTCTCCTCCCGAGTTTTTCATACTACCCGAGTTCATTTTACAACCCGGACAATGTTCATTATCCGAATAGTGTCCCGAGTTCCTGCAGCTGTCCTTCAGGTTCGGGGCCAGATTCGAAACTTGGAGATTACAACTTCCAACAGAGAAACCATCTGTAAAGTATCAGAGGTTAATAGATTAACGCTTTTAAGCATATACTCTCTTCCATCTCCGATCTAAGTAATTATGTGTTAATTTCTCCATAAATCTATCCTTAGGTGAAGTGAGCTGCGCGCCACTTGTTCTAAGTGAGTTGTGAGAGTACCCGAGTGAAGACGAGTGAACAACCTGTGAGTGCCTTAAAACTTCCCTCAATACGAGAACATCCACACTCGGAAAGTGTCTTCTGGTAGTGGTTATAAACCAACAATATATGATGCTAGTTGGTAGATATTTTGATTTAAGGAAGGCATGTAGTTGGTGAAACTACAGGAAGGTGCATCATTTACATTCGGAGATTCTGATGCAATTAAGGCTATTTACATCAGTGTGCGGATGCTAAAAGGTATTAGCATCCGAACGCAGATGCAAAGGAGCAGATGCAAATACTCTTGTTGCTAATACGTATTTGCATCTGATTTGTTATTTGCATCAACGTTTTGTTTACATCCGATCAAGCTGATGCAAAAACTATTATCATTTGCATTAGTTTCCTGAAGCAAATCGTATTTGTTTGCATGACTAATACTGATGCTACTGTCTATATTAGCATCAACTTTCCTAACACAAATGTCTTTTATTACATCTGTTAATGCGATGATATCCACTTTATTTGCATTTGTTAATGTGATGGCATATTATTTTTTGCAACTATTAATGTGATGATATAACATATGCTATTGTTAATAATTGCCCAAAAACCAATAATTTTCCAAAATCACAACATTCAAAAATAATATTTCTAATGCAATTCAGTCATCGATCATCACAACATCTATAACAAACATTCATAACATACATTCATCCCAAAATTTCCCAAAATATTACATTCGTAACCAACATTCCAGTGCTTCGTATCAGACCATTTGATGAAATTAAAGTTGACAGATGGGAATTGTTTCTATTTCCTGTGCTAGTTTCAGCCGTCAACTGATCAGCTCTCTCATCTCGGCCCCCAACAACTGATCAGCTCCACAGCAACTTTGAAGTGCTGCTTCCTTGTTGGTTCTTTCCTCTGGTTGTTGGTGTCATAGGATGTTCTTTTGCCTCTTTGCTTTCCTACATCAACCAAAAAACATGCATTCTCTCAAAGACATAGTTCAGGTAGTGTTTCCAGTATTAAAAAAAAAATCATCCATTGAACACGATGTGTTCCCAATATATGTCACCTAGTGTTGCATATTAATTTGAGACGTGCAATCACAGACATGGTTCAGGGGCTACCTTGAATAATTTGCTAAGTATACATAAAAAGAACAGTGGCAAAGTTAGAGAGGAACCAATTCATGCCAGCGTTACCAATGCTGAACCAATTCATTAGTTTCTTTTGTAGTTCTTTCTCATCAAGCTAGGTCCACATTCATTTTCGTTTGTCAGTTGAGAGACCCTAAAAACAAAGTAAAAGTTTATTATAACAAAATTTATTCATAAAAAGTTATAAAAGAATTTACACTTGTTACTAAATATTAGAAAATAAGATTAAAAGAGTAAATGAAACTTCAAAAAGCAAAGCACGTGAGATTAAAGTTGTCAACTAACACCTAAGGATTTTTTTGGGGGATCCACTCAGTTTCTTGCGTAATTTGTCAAATTTCACCTGAATTTTCTCCACAATATTCTATTAGACATAAATAATTGAAACAGTTCAGACGCAAATCTAGAAACACAAATAAGTGTTTGAGATGAAGGCTCCTCAACATAAAAGAAAAGTTTAAAAGTTAGCAAACCATTTTAAGGCTTCGTCCATTCTTCATGAGATTATCAACTCTTGAATCTTGATTGATTCCGCTGTAAGAAACCAAAATAATAAAGAACATAAAAATATATTATAATAGAACCTCTTTCCCCTGCCTAATCATCTGTTCCCACAGAATCAAAATATATTATAATAGAACTTCTTTCCCCCATTGAAGGTAGCAGGAACACAAAATCAGAATTTCCAACGTCAGATCTTATGTAGAAAAATTATATTGAATTATTTGGGGGTACGAATACAACACAAAAGGGTGAATCGGTTCATACCTGAGGGGAAGTGAATCGGTTCATAACAGAGATTCAGCGGACCTGCTCATCAAAAGGGTAAACCAGTTGTTGCATCGACCTATCGCAGGCTTGATGCATTTGTGAAAACACACAAAACTGGGGCATCAAATATTTGCAAGCTTCATCAAGAAAAACTTTGACAAAAAAAATATTAGATGTCAGATCTCGTCAAGTGACCTTACTCATGGAGAGAGGGAGAAACGACGGAGGCGGTGGTGGTGACCTTCTGTGAAGCGAGAAAGAGGGGGCGAAGGATCGACGCTTGGAAGAGAGGCTCCATTCTGAGAAGCTTTGATGAGCGACAAGCTCGAGGAGATAGGTGGATGGAAGGGAGGGCGCCGACGGGGAAGAGAGACGATTGGAATTTTCTGTCCTAGCCGTGAAAGAGAGGTGCGAGGTGGTGGCTGGCCGACCCACACGAGAGACGAACAGATTCGTCCCTCTGGAGAAATAGAGCGGCGAGAGAGAGATTGGGAATGGGGAGAGCGTTCAGGAGTTTGTTTTGTTATAAGTTAAACCTAGAACGTACCGCTCTGATTGATTTTTTGTTATATCCAACGATCCAAGAATTATATTAATCCATGGGTTCTGATTGATCTGAACGGCTGAGATTTATCGAATGATGATTGAGATTATAACAACTTTTCGATCTGGTTTGAATTGAATTTCAGAAGAGATACTTTTGCTCTGTATGATGCTGTTTTGGAGGCAAAATTCCCTCCAATTTTTTTGGCAAATGCTGAACCAATTCATGGCAGCGTTACCAATGCTGAACCAATTCAGTTAGAGAGGAACCAATTCATGCCAGGTTGATTTGGGGGTACGAATACAACAAATAAAAGGAAAACGCACGAATACAACTATTTACGAATATTTACTTAATTTCCAGAAATAAAAATAGAATATTTATTGCATCTGCTAAGATGATGCAGACCAGCATACAAAATATGATAATTATTTGCGTCTACGAATGCTGATGCTAATAGTGCGCCTCCAGCCCTTCTTTTTTAGAGAAAAGTAACTGCAGTTATTTGCATCAGTACGACAAATACAAATGTAAACTTGCATCAGCGATTCCAATGCAATATTTTCAAATCAAAATTTAAAGGTCCGAAAATTTTATTGCTGATGCTAATAAAAATGTGCAGATGCAATTGATCTATTGCGGATGCAAATGCGACACTCTCCTGTAGTGTGATATATATAGATCATAAGTTTGCATGCAATTCTCAGGACAATTCATGCCACTGCTGATGAAACAGGCCTGTTATGCAATTTCATTTCCAGGGTAATTGCTGCCAAGTCTACTTGACCGTTTTAAGATCAACAGTCTAGAGTGATTCAAAATTTAAAAACATAATAGGAGCTTATATGCCCAGTAGTATTGCTGATGCAAATTAAGCGGAGAACCAGTGAATGAATTAATTTCTCGCTGCTTTTAGTATCCCAAATTATACAAGTACATTGGAAAACTTGAAGCATCAAAGGATATGATTTACATCTTTGTAGCCTTGTTTGAACTGGCAATACACCATCCTACTGGTAGATAGGTGAACATACAGGAAATGCACTGTACATTTTGAATAAATTCTTTCCTACTTTGTAAATTAAACCTAGTACATATAAAACATCAGCATCAAGGTTCAGCTAAACTAAGGAAATAATTACTATATAGGCTTTGTATGGATGTTATATATAAAACACAATATCCTCGTAGAAAAATTGTTCCGACTCGAGCCTTCTACAGACAATAATTAGTCAAATATATGCCAGCTGAGGATAAGATATATAAAATATGATGCACTCAGTAAATGATTGTACATGAATTTTCTTTTGTTTTATTTGAAAAATTCTTGAGGGGATGAACATGTGAAAACCTACCAATTAATTGATTAATTAATTTTTATATTCATTCTTTGTGGGTCCTACTTTCAGTCTCTAGGAGGTGCCATGGCGGTGCACCAAGCGAGACAACACCACTATACTGTTGATACTTGCCTCTCTATTTTGCTTTCTATTAATGTGTGTTATATATGCAATCCCACGAACCAAGCCGAAACCCTGTACTTAGTTTCTTCCCTACCTCCCAATTTTCCTACAGCAATTCGTCCTGGAATGCCTCTTCTCTGATTCAAGCAGAATTAGGTTAGTAGTTTAAAATTTTTGTACATAGTTTATTCTTGCCCTACTTGTTGCATTTAGGTTATAATTTGCTCAAAATTGATTAGTTGTTTTTACAACTAGTCTATTAAATTTATAGATAATTGATCCAGTTTATTTTAATTTGAGCCTTTTCGTAGTCTTGAATTTGATTATTAGATCTTTAACAGAAAACTCAAAATTTTAGGTTATATAGAATTTAATTCTATTTCGATAATATCTTATCTCTAAACGTCGTTTCGGCATTTTTTCGATATTGGTTTCATTTCTTTTGCGAAGTAGTGCTGTAACTAAAATCAATCAAATGTGGTTCTAAAATTTTGGATCTATGCGAAATTTTCATTAGTCTAAATGTGCTTTGCTTTTTCATGACTCTTAACAATTTCTTAGCTGATATTAACACATGTGCTGCTTAAAATGTAGCTATTTCTCAATCCTATTATTTGGAATTAAAACAAATTCATGATTTATTTGGAAGGAATAGTTGCTTCTTCTTTTCTATAGATTGTTAAATATTTGCTCTTGAATGCTTAGTTTAATAGTGCCAATTCCACTGATCTGTCTCTCATAAGCTGATGAATGCTCTTTTGATCATGTAGCGGTAATTGTTCAACCTTCAAATTATTTGAGACATTTTATTTTATATTTGATTAATTAGAGCTAAATCTGTTTCGTTCGAAATTACATCGAACAAAATTGTTGATCGATCTTCTCGTCAATAGGAATATATATTATGATAAACTCTGGTGCTTAATTTCTATAAACTATCTATTTTTCCCCGTCAAAGTGAAAGTTTCATCCATTTTAACCTGAGACTTGAATTGGAAATACACTATTTTACTCTAAAGATCAAAGGCGTAAATTGAATTATTTTTATTTGGAAAAAATCTGATGACCAATTGCATTATCTAAAATTATGTGTTGAATTTTTATCTCAGTATTCCTTGCAAATATTTTGTACACTACTGTTTAATTTAATAACTGTAACTTCTTATTCTTGATGTAGTCTAACTAAGTGGCTGCTTGAAGATCGAATTATGCAGCCGGAGAAAGCTCCATTACCCACTTGGTTGCATCCTTTGCTTGCGAGCAAGTTTTTCGAACAATGTGAGGGGCACATTAATGAGAAAAAGAGTGAACAGAATCACTTTTGCATGGATTGTGCCTGTCGTCTCTGTCCAAACTGCCTGATTGAACATACCAACAATGGAGGAACACATGATCTCCTTCAGATCCGTCACTACGTGCACAGTGATGTCGTTCGTGTTAGTGATGTTTTCAATCTCATTGACATTACAAAAATTCAGGTAATTTATTGTTGGTTGAAGATTAAGGAAACTTGCAGTTTAGTTTTAGTTAAGCTAATGCTTAAAGGGAGCATTTGGGCATAATTTTCTATGTCCATCCTTGAAAAAAAATCTAATTTATTAAGAGCTCCAATATGATTATATCATTCCACAAATTTGCACTACATGATCTAAGGTTTTCCATACGTATGTAGGCTCTCAATTTTGCAATTATTGCATAGAAAATTTCTCTGTCATGATTTTTTGAACTAATTATTCTGAACCATCAACACTTCTTTCCTTCCATCAAAACTTTATGCTGATGAATTGGTGTTCTTATCTTTTTGAGCATGGTTTCTAGCTGCACAAAATTTCTAGAATAGTTTGTGACGAGTTAATTAAACTGATTTTATTCGAATTTAATTTACTATCCAAAAAATTTCTTTTGTTCTTGCTTAATTTAGGTTGCTCAATCTATTTCATTCAAGCTATATATAATATTCATGCACCATCTTTCTCTCCAGCTATAAGCATACTATCTGATATCTTTGCATTCATGCATCGATAGTTATGGCATGTACTATCCTCAAATTAATTATGGTATGTACCATCCTTAAATATAAATGCTTTGCTGTCATAATAGAGAAACCATTTTCAAGAGCAAAAATTGTTAGTTAGAATTAGTTGTACATGTTACGCCACTGGTCTTTTGCTATTACACATGGTTTCTCTTCTTAAAAAAAGCATCTTTCTTTGCTATGTTTCATTTCTGTAAGAGGAACCAAGACCCAACAGCACGGTTCGAGTTGGGATTGAATTAGACAACTTCAGTAAAGTTAATTTTTAGATTTGGTTAGGTCTTTTGTTTATTCCGATATAATAAGTGACCCTTAATTAGGACAATAAAATTGCATGATTTTTTTGAAGTAAAAAATGCATGCTTAATTGGTGGTGATTTACATACCTCTGGTATAAATATTATTCATCCATAGCTTATAGCTTGTCATAATTCTACAATTTTGACTGTTGTGTAGTCCATTCCGTAGTTGAGATATGCATTCTAATGCAATTATGTAGAGTACCTTTTCTCTCTCTCTCTCTCTCTGTTAGCCATTTACATAATCCTTGGTGTTTCTAAATTTCCTAAGGCATATTCCTAATGGTCTCTATCTGATTATTTCAACTGTAGCCATATGTCGCAAATGGAGCGAAGGTTATCCATTTGAACCCAAAGAAATCAAAGCCATATCCAAAAGGTGTTCCCAAGTCGTATCTTGACGGCACCCCCTGCATTGTCTGCGCTCGTGCTATTAGCAAACCTAATCTCTTTTGTTCAATAGCTTGCAAGGTAATAATTCGAATAAACTCTGTAGAACCATATTTCCCAAGGTGTTCCCAAGGAAATATTTAGAACCGAAAAAAGTGTTTAAGATTTGATGGATCAATTTGAAGACTTACATTGTACGTAGATGAGTTCTTTAAGTCAATGAAATGGTTTCATAATGCTCTGCAAGGTTCACAATGGAGTTGAAATTTTAATGTTCCAAAGGAATGTACCTATGTGTGATTTAGGATTTGAGATTACTGAGTATATTGCACAGAACCTTTAGTAGCAAAATTAATCATGTATTTGTTCGTGCCGTATTTTCAAAAACTAGTTTCTTATTGAGGCATATAAAACTATATGCATTCTACTTGATCAATAACAGTGACCAAGCATGAGTGGTTGACAAGAATTACAGATATTAGTCGAGAAACCAAATATCAATATATCTTATTTCCATCTACTTAAATAATATTTTGTTTGACTGATATTAGTCGTATAAAACTCTCTTATGTTGGCATATGAATAACAAAAGTTCCTAAATAAGCAAAAGTTTAATCAAAAAAGGGATAAACTATCTAACAAGTGATTTTTCTTAGATAACTGAGTATCCTGACAAAGAGGTCATATTCGGCAGAGAAGCAAATGGGGATACTTATGTTGGTTGTTACCAACCAGAGACTAGTGTGAAGCTCTGCACTACTGATGAAGAACAAACCTGTTCTACCTCCTTTGAGTCAGTATTGGAGAAGAGCGATGAAACCTCTCCTCTAATCACCTCATACCGGAAAAATAGATGCAAAGGTGTCCCAGTGCGATCCCCTTTCTTTTGATTGTAATCAGCCCATAGCAGGCTTACTGATTGGTATTAGTTATTCAGAAATAATTGAAACTGTTCTGTTTGATGATAAGTTGGGTGAAAACAACAAATCTGATTTCTGATTTGTCAGTGTGATGGGCACCAGCATTTTGATCATGTAGTATTATTAGGGTTTAGTGATTGTCTAATTCTGAAGCTTATCATGATTAGTCGAAATGCTTGTACTGGTAATATGCCAAAATAACATGTACTTTTCAAGGTTTGTGCATAAGTCGACCATGAAAAAATATAGCTTGCTACAACACCATTTATTAATCAAATATCACCAGATGGCAATATTTTCATCAACTATGTTGTACAGAAATCTAAAATACAATCAACTTTCAAAACCTCTTATAGAAAACTAGTACTGTCTTTTAAAAGTTACGTCTGTTTGAAGTTCTAAACATTATTTATATAAATTTTCTTCATGTGGATTTTTCCTGGTTGTTCTCCTTCCGTTCTTGTCGATCCGTTCTAGAAACTCTTCATCAACTGACTTGTATCAACCTTTGAATTTACAGTGGATCCATTCATCTCCAACCAGAGTTATCATATAATCATAGCTTGTGGTATAACCTATTCTACCAGAAAGAGCCATTTACTAAAAGAAAGAACATAAACTACCACCGGGCAGTAATTCCGTCTTACAAAAACTAGTAACATTATAGTACATTATTTATTGTTGAACAAAATTATTTGGAGGCAATTGCCTTCCAATTCTAAAAAGAAAAATGCTGGATTAGGACACCACAAGAAAAAACTGAAGCATGTTAATTTTATATATGCACTTAAATTGCATGGATTTAATATTCTAAAAAAAAGCTAGATTCGAAGGGGCATTTTATCTAACGATTGAGTATTTTTGTAGCAGAATGCATGATGCATCCAATATAGGCTACCAATTTGATATAAGGTATAATTGTTTCATATATATATTATTAATACAGTATATATGGGATAAAATTCACCCAACTATGAAGTAAAGTAATATCAAATCAGGTGTTACAATATAAAGTTATATATATATATTATCCAAGACATGCTGTATGAACAATTTTAATCAGCAGTTCAAATATAGTAATTTCATCTACAATTTTTCCTGTCAAAAGCTATTGGCCTTTTAAGAGAACTAGTTTTTTTTTTTTTCCGGATCCAGGTTAGTTTTGGATTTACTCGTTAATTATTTACCCGTATACTATATTTAATTGTTATATATGGTGGAAAATTCAAATACGCTTTGGATGAAACTGAATTTAATACCCTTCCCTAATTACATGAAAGGACAAGAAAATACAGCACATCATCCACGAAGCATCAATTTAATGCTTTTAAAAAAAAATAAAAATAACAAAACAGTAGGCAGTACACAAGTGGTATTGCAAACTTTTTGACCGCACATCAGTTTTTTCACACAAATTGTTGGTTTTAGTTCATTTTTGAAACTGAAGAACATACTTCGTCTACATTAATATCGTATGTGTAGCATGTAGAAAAGAGCATGTCATTTGAGTTACCACATGCAAACAAACAGAGGAAGGTGAACAGGATATCAGAGCTCAAGAAGGCCTCAGGATTAAAGAGAGAAATTAACTTTTATTTAAGTAACTTTATTCAAAATGCTCCAGCCTTTCTTAATAGGGTGAGTGATGCTTGGTAGTATATATATAGTGCTTATTTTATTGTTCAATCAATAATTATACTTTTTCATAATGAAATAACATTTCATTAGAATGTGACTGGTGAAACAGGCGTCTTATCAGAACAAATTCATCCTTAAAATGAAAGATTGTAAACTTGCTGTAAAATTCTAAAAGCTCATAATTTTTTTTATTATCAGAAAGTGATACATTCAACCCGATCAATAACCAATATGAATTGTTATAGAATTCATAGTTTTTTATATAATTGTCAATTCTACCTGAATATTATGAATTTGAATGCTAAAATGGAAAAACGGCTTTAATCATGCTATGTAATAATTTGTGCTTCAGATTATAATTATATGATGTTGTCAACAATGAAATACATTAATTTTGAGCAAAATGTGTTTATTCTGCTAAAACTTTTCTTGCTGACCATGGTGATAGTTGGTGGATATTTATGATTAAACAGAAGGGTTCGGGCGATTTATAGATCAGCGTTTGCATGCACTGTCGGCCCAGGACAATTCATGACATTGCTGGCAGTACCGAAGGCCTGTTATCGCAAACTTCAGTTCTCAGGTAGTAGCCGCCAAATCTACTCGACCGTTATAATATGAACGGACTTGGGCCGTCGAAATTTAAAAATGTCATTAAACTTATATTCCTAGTATAAGTGCTGATGCAAATCAACCTGAAGTAATACGTGTAAATGGAAATTTGGCTGCTTTTTGTACCCCCCAAATTTTAGAAGCGTCAATGGTTATGGAAAACTTGGAAGTATCAATGGAAATAATTTGCATCTTCGGATTGTCAGTTAAACTGGTATTATACCATTCTACCAGTTGATATATATACCAAGTAGGCAAGTACCAACAGAGAGGAACTGCACTCTATATATATTCCGAATTAAGGTTTTCCTTTTATCGCAATCCTACTACATACTGACAATAATTAGTCAAATATATGCCTGCTGAGGATAGGAATAAAACGATGTACTTAATAAATGATAGTACATGAATTTCCTTTTATATTATTAATTTGAATAATTCCTGAGAGGATGAACATGAGGAAAAGCTAGCTACGAACGATTAATCAATGTGTATATATAAATTCTTATGTGGGTCCCACTTACAGTCTCTGTGGGGTGCCTTGGTGGTGCACCAAACGAGAGAGCAAAAACATAACTCCTTGTTCTTGCCTCTCTCTTTTTACTTTCTATTGATTCTAGTTATAAATGTAATAGCACTAACCTAGCCGAAACCCTTATTTTCTCCCCTACTCATCTTCTTACAACACTCCTTCCGGGAAAGCCACCTCTCTTATTCAGGCATAATTAGGTGAGTAAATTAAATTTCCCTCTGTTTAATCGTTCCATACTTGTTGCAATTTGTTAAATTTGTTCAAAATTAATGGATCTTTGTTTTTTCACATAGTCTATTAAATACCTAAATATTTGCATCCAATTTTTTCTTGAACCTTTTTGTTAATTAATTCATTTGATCTGAAAAACTAAAATATTTTTTTTGTTATACAATTTAATCCTATTTGCCATAATATTTTACCTCTAGCTAAACATCATTTCTGCATTATTTCCTGGGTCAATTTCTCTTTTCTGAAGTAATATATCTATCTCAAATTAATGAAATGATGTCCTAAATTTTTACTCTATTATTGTTGTTTCATGCATAAATTTATTCTCAAGGCTAGTTATGTTGTTTTGCTTTTTCAGAGGTCTTAACAGTTTCTTAGCTGACGATGTTTAGCACATGCCCTAAACTGTAGTGATTTCTAATTCCTATTTTTGGAATCAAACAAGATTGATGTTTTATTTTGGAAGGAATTAGTTGTTTCTTCTTTTCTTCAGGTTTGCTAAATATGTTCTCTTAAATGCTTAGTAATAGTGAAAATCACACTGATCTATGTTTGATATGCTGATTATTGCTCGTCCGATCATATAGTGGTAAATTTTTGAATCTTGAAATTATTTGTGCCCTTTTATTGGATATTTGATCAATTTGGACCTAGATCTGTTTCTTTCGAAACTGCATCCCATGAAATTATTGATCTTCATGAACAGAAGTATTGATCTATATATTCCATTTAGTGTATATTTTTGCACAGTGAAAATTCATCCATCTTCATCTGAGTCTTCTATATATTATCTACTATTTTACTTTAATGTTCAGAGCATAAACTGAATTACTTTTATTTTGAAAAAAATGAGCCATTGAATTTTCTGAATATATGTGTTGAATTTATATTTTCAGTGTTTCCTTTCAAATGTTACTTCTGATTTAATAACTGGAACTTTTCTTGTCCTTGATTTTGTTTAATTTTGAAGATTGCAATATGCAACTGGAGAAAGCACCATTGCCCGCTTGGTTGCAGCCTTTGCTCACAAGCAAGTTCTTTGAACAATGTGAGGGGCATACGAATCAAAAGAAGAATGAGGTGAACCTCTTTTGCATGGATTGCGCCTGCAGTCTCTGTCCCAACTGTGTGATTGAACATACCAGCAATGGAGGAACACACAACCTCCTTCAGATCCGTCACTACGTGCATAGTGATGTGGTTCGTGTTAATGATGTTCTCAAGCTCCTTGACATTGCAAATATTCAGGTAAAATTAATTCACATAAAGTAAAATTATTGTTTACGTGTAATTAATCTAAAATTTAAAGGGAGTATTTGGACATTTATATCCTCAATGTACCTAATTTATGAGGTTGTTTATATGTATCAGTCCATAATTTTAAATAATTTTATTTGTTGCCCTCTGTACAAAAGATCTCAGGTTGTTTATATGTATCAGTCGTGATTTTTTCCGACTAAAAATTGTTAAGAACCAACGGACACTTCGTCCCATCCATTAAACTTTTATCAATCAAGTGGATTTGTTGATCTTTTTGAGGACTCCTAAGACTATATATCAAATTTGTATACTTAATTAGTGGTGTTTACATGTCGTCGCCTCGTATAATTATTACATATATTGATAATTGATAGCTTGTAATGAATCTACAATTTTGCTCTCTGTCTAATCTATAGTTGACAGATGCAATAGAATGCAATTATACACAGTTCATTTCTACATCTCTGTTAACCATGTACATAATCGTTCAAGTTTCCAAATTTCCTAATGCATGTTCCTAACTATCTCTATTAATTTGTGTTTCCAACTGTAGCCATATATAGCAAATGGAGCTAAGGTTATCCATTTGAATCCAAAGAACTCGAAGCCATGTCCAGAAGGTGTTCCCAAGTCATATGCTGATGGCACACCTTGCATTATCTGTGCTCGCTCCATTTCAAAATCTAATCTCTATTGTTCCATAGCTTGCAAGGTAAAATTTTAATCACATTTACATCTGTACAAAATATATTAGGCAAATGATGAGGAAGTTGTTACTTCTATGTGGCTGGAAATAATCAGAACCAAATAAAGTCATAACATATTGTATTAACATATTATTTTACGGATCAATTTCAAGAAGTACGTACAGGTTAGATAATGAAGTATATAAATAAGCAAAATGGTTTTGTAAATTTCCATCCAAAAGTTTCACTGTGCAGTTGAACTATATATAAATATTCTGAAGGAATTGAGCTGATGTGTAATATAATTTTTGGAATTTAGATTGCTTAGAATGTTGCATATATTGAATATTCAGATGTAAAAGTTATATATTTAGTTGTGTAGTGGTATTGTCCAAATGAATCACACCGATCAAGCTTGAAATTAGTACCATATATTAGATTAGAAATAAAAAATCTATGTATACATCTTATTACCATTTCAAAATATATATGTATGACAGTATGACTGATATTAATTCTAAAAGCATTCTTACGCTGGTACTTGAATAACAAATGTTTCTAAATAAGCAATCTCTCAAAAAAGATCAAATATCTGAATTATCATTTTTCTTAGATAACTGATCCTGAAAACGAAGGCATGTTCGGCATAGAAGAAAATGCCGATACAGGTGATGGTTCCAAGCAATCGGTGACTAGGGTGAAGCGCTTCCTTACCGACAAAGAAGAGTCCTCTTCTACTGCCTGCACTGACCCAGCAGCAGAGAAGAGCAATGCACCTGGAGATCCCCCTAAATCATTCCGCAAAAAGAGCCGCAAAGGCATCCCAAGGCGGGCGCCTTTCTTTTGATAGTAATCAGCCCACAGTAGACGTACTTGTTAATGGGCGCGCGAGTGATGGATCAAGAAATAATTGAGACTGTTGTGTTTGATCATATCTTGAGAGAGAACAAAGTATCTCTTATATCTCATTTGGTAGGGTGATGGACCTGTTCATGTAATAAATTTGATGATGGATGTTGTTTAATTAGTTAGGGTTTTATATTTATATGTTGTTGAAATTGAATGATGTCATTTACAAGCTATAGTTTCATGATTATGTTTCTGAAGTTTGCCATGTTTGGCAAAAAGGCATGAAATCATATGCCAAAATAACATGTATGTTTGAATGTTTCTAGGTTTGTGCCTAAATCAACCAAAGAAAAAACTATACAACTGATTAATATATATATATAGCACTAGTCATGAAATAGCACCTTACCACCATTTAGCTTCTTCGATGAATCATTCAATTCGTACTGTGGGAAATTCTGACCAGAACCACAAAATTAATCAGACCAAATGGAAACGAAAATGGAACATATTAAAATAACAGGAACAATATTAGCAACTTGCTGCAATAAGAAAAATAGTACAAAAAAAGAAAAGAAACCGCGTACATCATGCCGTCAACCCATCTTGACATGAAAAAGCACAAATCCGGTGCAACGATGCTGAGTACGTACATCCCTGCTTCAACCAATGAAATTAAGAATTCAGACACTGATCATACCAACTTATCAAGATGATAAACCAAATGGATCGACAAGGAATGTGAGATTTAATTCAGCCAAATAAACCGTATTCTTGCCACCACAAATCATGTACCTTTTCTTTTATCGAACTTTCTAGCTGATCAAATATTTTTTAGAATTGAACTTGCCAATTACCTTAATTAATAAGCTAAATACATATAATAAGAACTTCTCTTTTCTCCCGAAAATAGATTTATTGAACATTCAATATCGATGTGTAATATGATAATATCGCGATTTCAATTTTTAAAAGATGAGAACAGGAATAAGTGGATGACAGCATATAATTACATACTTTTGGTTAAATTTTGTCTTTTAGGGGGTTAAATCCATCCACTAATTCAGAAGCGTTAAAGCTTGCATTAATTCTTTTCCAATAACAATAAGCAAGGTTTAAGACTGAAATATTGCAAAAACGTTCCCAAAAAAAAGACAATGAAAATATTACACAGGAAAATATTGAGCTTTAAAAAACCTTTGAAGTAATAATATTTTGAAGTGTCGCCAACTTCAAATATTATTAACTGAACTCTATACACATATAGTTCAATTTTAAATCAATAAATAATATAATTTACAGGTAGTAACACACAGAGAGAAAAACATAATAATTTTTTTAATACTTTTAGGGAAAACTACAAAATATATAAACAATTGTTATATATGCGATAAATAAATGTTTGTTTTTATCTCCTACACACTCCTTCACTGCTTGTTCATGCACCTAGAGCACGTGAGATCCGTCCCTTAAGAACCTTCTTTGACAAGCCAAATGGAAGATGCACTTTCGTTAAAAATATAATTTTGATGCATGCACCTGGAATACTTCTAGAGGTAATGATATGATTAAGACCATAACTATCACGAAATTAAACCCTGCAAAATGCTAAGGCCCTTATTTTCTCTCAAGAAATAAATTAGTAGATTGGAAAAAACACATTTTCTCTTGAAGTGTTAGTACAACATGAGATATATATTACCTTTTGGGAAATGTTATATGTCCAACTACATTATACAAAATATATGAGTTAACCATTGTGTTTCATATGTTAATTAACCAATATTGTATAATGCATATTCAATTGCATGTATACATCAATTAAAATTTTTGTTTTTTGGATATATAGTTGCGAGCTAGATAGCAACTCAATCGATATATCGATATATGCCGTTACGTATATCAAGTTTTTTTAAGACAAATAGTCAATGATCTATAATTCCGGCTCTAATTAACTAGTGAAAAAGTTTAATCGCTCCATGTGTAAAAAACATGTGTAACGGCTCTAGTTAATTACTCGACAGCGACAAAATTTAGTCGCAACACACCACGTGTAAATTATGTATAGGCAAATGCTCTACATTAATCCTTGGCAGTAAAGTTGTTAATCAAAGCTATAGCAGGTTTTGATAGCCATGGCAAGTTGTTATATATGTGAGATATTAATATGCATTTTACATTATAAGAATAAAAGCACATATATAAAATTTTATGTAGTTGTCACAATTATTAGCAACTAATATTAAGATATAATGAGTGAATAGACTATAAAATGAAGGAAAAGAGGTAGTTTGGATGTTGTTGTATTTTAAACCTTGGTAAGTATTAAACTGTTAAATTGATTGATGCAAACAAAATCTAAAATAATTTTCTGAAATCCTAAATTCCAGCTCCGTTTTTTTTATATAACAATATTGGACTTATTTTTCAATCACTAAACATCAATGGTATGTCATTTTACAGGTAATGTCTAATTAAAATGTTTGGTTTTAGCAATTTTGTTTAGCTTAATGTTGACAAAAAAAAAGAACAACAAAAAACTATCATATGCTACTTAAAGAAATTTTGTATATTTATTGAAGTCTTGGAGAGAAAATTTTCAAGTTTACTAATTCAAGTGTAAAGATTAACAATATTCTGTGCTAGCTGCACCAAGTGCATTCCAAAACCATCTACTTTTTACTTGCCGCTCCTGATATACTGGTATGTCAGGTGATATGATAACAAAAAAAATCACATTTTATTAGCATTAAATCCTCAAAATTGCGACCCCATGCCTGGTCCTCCTCCCATCTCCTCAGAGCCACCAAAATCATATTAAAGAAATAACTATCCTCTGTGCTAATTGAGTGGTCGGCTTCTCAATTGATCAGTGATTGTTTGGTATGATTTTGTATTTTATTTAAATTTTTAATGGTACATGCATATATATTTTAGATCATAGTTTTGGTATCGCTCTCTTCCCTGCTTTGAGACACAAATCTAAATAATTTGGATCTACTAATTCATGAAAGTATTTTACTGATTAATGTGAGGAACATTAATTCCTGTTTTTTAATTTTATTATATTTAAATTAGTACTTAATTTCTGTACTCTACTCCAGTGACTATTGATTGAATTTCTTCAACTTGGACTCTCTCTCTATCGTTTCTTCAACAACATAATCAAAATTATAGTCTCTTTTATCTTTAATTAATTAAAAAACATTTGTCCTCTTATATATAAGAAGTAAAATTCTCTTTTTTTTCTCTGATCCATTCCCTATTGTATATATAATTGTATAAGATTTCTTTAGTTGACACATTTCTTTATTTTTTTCTCATGTTTCCTTCTTTTTTGTTGGATGGAATTAAACTCAGATCTTCCTATACAAACGAATCAAAATCATGAAAAACCTTCTTCTAAAAAAATTTAAATGCTTTTATTCTTGTTGAGACAATATATTTAGTAGTAACTTAGTTTCATCGATACAAAATCTATAGAAAAGCAGTACTTAATTGTTGAACCAGCTTGAATTGAATTAGCTGTATTAATTTAGCATCTCATTGGTACTTTTTGTAATTAAACTCAAATTCTCTCTTATGTGAAGCAAATCAACAATCCCCTACCACCCCCACAATCAAATAAATAAAAAAACAAATGGAACAACGACAATAACTTTATAATTGTTGAAATTCTTTCTCAATGCCTGTTGGGTAGATCAATCTAAAAAAAATTTAGAAGAAATACAAACCTAAAGGTCTTATGATAAAAATAAGGGAGTTCTACTATTGTCACAGGAGCTAAAGATTTTATTTAAAGTTCTTTTATAGATGTCCCTTTGGAAAAAAAATCTTCTTAAATTCAATTGTAACTTGTTTGGGTCATTCGATTTTGTGGGGATTTTCATATTGAACATTTAGAACCACATATTTAATTATATTTTTCTTTGGTTTTGTGACACAGGAAGGTATAACAACAATTAATCTATTTGAAGTTCACAAATATGAAAGCACAATCAACCCCATTGCCACTGGCATGGCTACATGTGTTGGTAGCTTGCACTTTTTGTCAGCCATGCCAGTGCAACAACAACAACGGTGACCGTGACAAGATGAGGAAGACAATCATTTTTGCAAAGACTGTTTACGTGCCATGTGTTATTATTGTGCGCATCAACATATCATGCATAACGTCCTTCGGATACATCGATATTGGTACAATAATGTGGTTTATATTGCTAACATTCAGAAGCATGTTAATGTCATGGACATTCAGGTATGTAGTTGTACCCTGATTATGAAATTTCACATCTATACTTTTTTGAGGAAAAAGTTAGAAAATTTACCTATTTATACATTTATACTTTTAAATGTTGCCAGTGCTACATATATATACTCTGCTTAATTCGAAATAGTTTGTGTCCTTATATTTTTTTGAAATCTTGGTAGAAGCTGTCAAGTATAAATTATATTGATAAAATAAAAATACATCCAACAACAACAACGACATCCATCACAACAACGAGTTATCTAACTCGTCACTTCTAACATCGAACAACAACAACAGAAAAATTAAATAAACTACCTAAATACAATTCAAAATTCTACTAAATCCATTCATTTCTTCTATCAACATGTCGAGACATCAAATCATCTTGGTAGCAGCTACTAAATGCTTCTGCGGCATCCTCGACGAAATGACAAAAGAAGAAAGGAGATGTAGGGTTTCGACTTGTAACTCTCTTTTTTTTTCTTTTTTTTTTGTTGGGGGGGGGGGGGGGGGGGAGGTCAGCGCGACCTCCCCCGCCAATACCGTATACTTTAACCCTTCTTTGCTAATCAAAGGATGGCTGACCTCTTTTCGGCGACTTCGGTTTTTGATAGATAGAATGTAGGATTAGGTCTTTAGGTTTAGGTCAGAGAGTAGAGACGAGGTTTCGGACTGGTCGGAGCAGCAACGACGAGGATCGGACCGGCATATGTGGTAGGTGAGAGGTGAGCTGGGGTTAAGAGAGAAAAAACGAAGCAGAGTCAGAAAGAGACGGCTACTGAGCGGTTCCCTTCTCTCTCTTTACAGCAACGAATTTTTCCTCTTAGCCGGAGCGGCGGAGCACTGCAACAGTGAGGAGCGGAGGCTACTGAGCAGTGGAAACGGAGAGAAGGCGAGGTGGCGGAGCGGGGCGAGGTGGCGGAGCAGTGAGGGCTCGAGAGGTGGTGGCGGCGGCGGCGACAGTGAGGACTGGAGCAGTGAGGTCTGGAGAGGTGACGGAGGCGACGGTGGCGGCTGGAGAGAGGAGGAAATCCTAGATCTGTTTTCCTCTCTCTCTTTGGAGTCAAATCTCTCTCCCTCTCTCTCGTTTGTGTCCTTATATTACCAAGCATATTTCTATTGTATATGAAGAAGCATGAAACGCTCTGAAAGCTTATATATTTGAGTGGATTACTCCTGTTGGATAACAGGTCGTAGGCAGCAGAAGCACAAAGCACAAGCGAATGAGGGGTTACAATTTCGGCAAACACGTGTCGGACACAAAACCGACACCCAATCACAATGGAGAAAATGTGTATCACATTTGACATCAAACAACACAATAACAACAAGCACATAATATATAAAGGAGATGCATGATTTACGTGGAATTCCAAATCGGAAAAAATCGCGGAAGCAATCTGGTGCAAATTCATGACACGGCGATTGTTTTACATGTACAAGAGTACCATGGAGATTGCCCAAGCTATGCAACTCCCTCTCTCTCTCTCTCTCTCTCCACACACTTTATTTGCTAGGTATTTTGATTTATACAAGAGATTACAAGAGAAGATCTAGTAGATCCTAGATAACTCTTGAGAGGAGAAGAAGAAACAAGTTGCCAACCGTTGGTGAATGCAATCTCTATACTATTTCAGTCCTACCTTACTCTATCAATATTTCTTCCATTTATCCCGGAGTACAATCCATCCCATTTTATTTCTCAATCAGTGTCGCTTCTTTCACACAAGTGACACAAAACAAATATTGCACTGAATTCTTCATTTTGCTTCATATCCAAATAGCAATGTTAACAACCTCTCACTTGAAGACAATCTCCCACTTGATCACACAAGTATGCACCAAGCTCCATCATTGGAGTTACTCCGTATCAGGATTGCCTCATGCAAAATATTATCTTGTCGGGAGGCACCACCATCATGATCACGTCGGCAACATTTTCTTTCGTGTGAACCTTTCTCGCGATTAATTGTTCATGATCTAAAATATCACCAATGAAGTGGTATCTCACATCTATGTATTTTGTTGTTGAGTAGTACGCCACATTCTTTGCAAGATGTATGGCACCTTGATTATCACGATGCACCACATACTTTTTTGCTCCAATTTAAATTGTTCAAGCAAACTCTTCAACCAAAGCATTTCTTTGATCGCTTCAGTCAAGCTACCAACTATTGTGTGCACATCATAGCATACATCAAGCTACCAACAACCTATAAGTATGAGACATTATTATTCATTCCCACTCTCTCTTCGTCATTCTTTGAAGAATACTTCTTAGACAATTTAAAATGCCTGGCTAAAGATGTAGTTACCGGTTTGCAATCTTTCATTCTCATACCATTCAAGAACTTTGTCAACATACTCCGCTTGACTCAACCAAAGTTTCTCTCTCTTCATATCCGTATGAACCCGCATATCCAATATCATTCTTGCTTTGTCATGATCCTCTATAGAAAACCTCATAGACATATCAAGCTTGAGAAATGTAAACTTGCAACATAGGTCTCCTTTCCCAGGAATCCATCTTTCTATATTTGATAAGAATTAACTTCTTCACGGTCATTACTTGTAATCAACAAATCATTCACATAAAATAATAACAAAGTAAAAGTTCTACTTACATTGCTTTAATGTAGACACAATGATCAAAGTCACTTCTATGTAGCTCTCTTTTTGCATAAATGTATCAAACTTCTTATAACATTGCCGGGAGGCTTGTTTCAAACCATACAATCCATTCTTCAATTTACACACAAGATCATGGTTTGATTCATTAACAAAATATGGATGTTATATTGTGATATTTTGTTGAGAGATAAAAAAAATATTAGATGTAACTAGTCTCGCTAGAATTTATATTGAAAATATGAAAGGTAACGTTTACACTATAGTCAATATGGACGTTAGAGGCTTTCTGCCTATAAGAACTCCAATGTACCACATGTAAAAAAATACATAACAACACAATAAGAACTCCAATGTACAACATGTAAAAATTACATAACAACACAATAATACAATGAAATTTCCATATTTTTTTTCTCTATTCTTCTTTATTCTTTGTTTAAAACTCTCAAAACTCAACATTGTATCAAAGTGGGAAGATTTGTATCCATGAGCCACCACAAATGCCGACATCCCACATCTAACAAAACAAAACTACAAAAGATATTTCATAGAAGAAACTCCCTCATACTTACATAGCCAACATAAAGGCAATAAATATACAGTTAAGCCGTGGTGCTGCAAATACTACAAAAGATACACAGCAAATGGCCAGTACGTGCCAATAATGGCTATACAACCAAATATCGGTGATAGGCCATTTTGCTAATAGCTCGATTACAAAGTCCACAAAGGAAGTCCAGATTATCCGAAGGTTTAAAAAAGCCTATCACCAATACCCGAATCAGTTTACGAATATAAAAGGTACCTTCCGAAATAGACTTCACCTTAACAAAAGTAGCTTGTCCCGAAATAGCTGCTTTAACCCAGAAATAGCTTCTGGGTCGGACCGTTCCTTACAATGACGGTTGGAACACATCTCCACTATGTCATGTCCTAAATAACTACCCACGATCAGTACTAATAGCCAACTGACAGTACAGGATATATACACACCTCCTTACACCACGGAGGGGCATCAAGTCACAAGGACAAGAGACTATACCAAAGATTCTACTACACATCCCCTCAGAAAGTGGAAGATAGTTAAACGTCCTGTTTAACTGTCCTCCACCCAATCAGCCTAAAACCACCAGCAGACTATCTCCTAGATATGCTGTATCAATCGGTGACTAGCACAATGCTACAACCCACAAATAGTAAGGAGAAGCCATGTACCGGCATCAACACAACAACAAAGACTTCAGGCATAAGACCTAAAGCTAAAAACCCAAAGGATCTCTCCGCCTAGAAATCGTGGGCGCATCTATTGTTATCAGAGCACACCAAAAAAATAGCAACTGAGTTTCATCAGCAAATGCAAAAAAACAGTGAACTTATAAAACCAGACACAATTCTTGAAAAAAACATAGACACAATCCTCCTCCTCAAGCATACAAGAACAAGCTAGAGCCCGAGCAAGAGCCATGTGCCAAAGCCAGAGCTGGGAGCTTGAGTTTGCGCAAGTAACAGAGCCAGACCCAACAAAATAGAAGTGACACGAGAAGACAAAAGCCAAAGAAACCTCTCTCAACACTTATCCCAAAAAATTGGTAACAAAATTATTATATATGCTACCTCAAGACTAGCAAAACAAGAAAATATCGATACCAACCAATTGTTCCTATTAGTTACCCATAAAACACATACTTCTACAACTTCCATCACAAACGAGAAATAGAAAAAATCAACAATAATATTTCTGGTAAAACTACAAGAAAACCAAAATCATATTCATACCATAACCAAAAAAGTAGAAACGAGAGAAGAGTAAACCCTATATAACTCTAGATAACTCTACACTCTTTCACTCCTACCCAACTCTATTAATTTCTCCCATTTATCGTAGCGTACAACCCATCCCATTTTATTTCTCGACTGGTGTCGCTTCAATCAGTGTTACTTCTTTCACACAATTGACACAAAAGAAATTAATATAGAACTTAATTTTTCGTTTGACTTCACATCCAAATAATAACGCTAACAACTCTTTCATGCCTATTGGTCTAAGTGTTGAAAATGATAATCCTGAAGTCTCGAACTTCAAGTCGAGGCATGAGATGCTGAGAGCTAAAGACCCCAAGGGCCAGAACTCAAAGAGCTCGGGAACTCAAAGAGCTCGACTTGGTACACAACTACATATGCAGACCAATTACACCTGGTACGTTTCGTGCTAAGAAATACTTCATCACTTTCATTGACGATCTTTCAAGAAAGTGTTGGAGAAATCCAAAGCCTTCGAGATCTTCAAGAGTTTTAAGGCCATGATCGAGAAGTCCACACGACATAAAATCTGAGCACTAAGATCAGACATGGGTGGAGAATACCTGTCAAACAAATTCAATGGTTAATGCGAGGAGCATGGAATCCAAAGATACCTAATGACACCTTACACTCCACAGCAAAACAAAGTTGCTGAGAGGAATAACATGACTATCATGGACATGGTTTGTTCGATGTTGAAAACAAAGAACATACCGAAGGAGTTTCGAGCAGCTGCAGTTCAATGCATTGTTTACATTCAAAACAGATGTACACACAATGCACTAAGTAATAAGATTCCACATGAACAATGGAGCGGCTACAAGAAGAATGTCAGTTATTTGAGGGTGTTCGGGAGGGTGGAATACACACATGTGTCAGACTCGAAAAGAACAAGGTTGAAAGACAAGAGCAAGAAGCTCATTTTTATTGCTATGACGAGAGGTCAAAAGCTACAAGATATATGACCAGATCGAGAAGAAGCTCGTAGTAAGTCAGGATGTGGAGGTAAACAAAGAATCTAGACGGGATTAGAAGAACCAGCAAGAAGAAGAGCCAACCGAGGGGAGAATTAAAATTCCTCCTCGAGTTGATGAAGCATCATGATCGAGAAATTTAGATGATGAAACAAATTCCTAGACCTTGGACGAAAACTTGCCAAGGAATCCAAAATACCGAAGCCTGCAAGACTTGTATGAATCAATAGGCAAAGTGAATTTAGTGTGTTTATGAGCCGATGCTGAGGCACATGAGATTGAAGACTTGTATGAATCACTCGGGATGAGAAATTGAAAGCATCAATGGACAAAGATATGAAAGGAATTGAGAAGAACAAAACTTGGGAATTGGTGAATTTGCTGAAAATGCATAAGGCGATTGGTGTGAAATGGGTCTACAAGAAAAAGATGAATCCGTAAGGAAAAAATAGAGAAATAAAGCAAGATTGGTGGTGAAGGAATATCGATAGAAAGATGGGATAGACTACAACGAGGTCTTTGCACCAGTGGCTCGAATGGAGACAATCTGATTGCTGATCTCACAAGCAGCTCAATTTGAATGGCCGATATTCTATGAAATAGATATGAAGTCGGCATTCTTAAATGATGTACTCAAAGAAGAGCTCTATATAGAGCAGTCTCTCGGGCACATGAGACCGAAGGAGGCCAAAGTGTCGAGGCTAAAGAAAGTGTTGTATGGACTAAAGAAGGCCCTAAGAGCCTGGAATACAAGGATCGATTTGTAATTCAAAGAACATGGATTCAGACAATGTTCATCTGAAAATGCTATCAACGTAAAATCAAAAAAAGAAGAAATCTTGATCTTTGCACTATATATGGATGACTTGATATTTATGGAAAATAACCCGAGGCTAGTAGAAAAGTTTAAAGTCAAGATGAAGAAAGAATTCAAGATGACATCAAGCCATCCGAGCGCCTTGCTTTTATCTCTTGTGGGAGGGAAATCGAGCAATAATAGTAGACTCCAACTATCTACGATATTTGTTCTTTCCATTCAATATCCCATTCCACTCGCATCTGTTCTATTCAGCCAATCCCTTGCTGCTTGTTTCATCCCGCCCTGCCGGATCATCGGCCGTACCCTCTGGAATCAAATTTTAAAAATATAGAAAAAGGAAAAGAGATGCGGGAGGATGCTCTAATCTTTCTGTTAATCTTGACTGGACCCCTAGTGTAGTTTGGTTCTTTATCACATCCCTGCAATAGTGGAGTGAAAAAAGCCCCCCCCCCCCCCCCCCGAATGATGGGTTTGGCGGTTAGGCTCACCAGAAGTAAGAAGTCTAACAAAAGAGTTTCGGACTAATGAAATATTTTTTTGGACTCGAAATCAAACAAGACTGTTCGAGAATTTTTATCTCGCAAGGAGCATACACGAGAGATATCCTGAAGAAGTTATGTATGGACAGTAGCAACCCAGTAGCGACACATATGGAGCTTGATGTGAAACTTTCTAAGTTTGAGAGAGGAGATGTTTTTGATGCAATTCAGTACCAAAGTCTGATCGGTAGCTTGAGATACTTGACTTGCACAAGGCCAGATATTGCATTCGCAATCGGTATGGCAAGCATATTCATGGAGGACCTGAGGGACTCACATCTAAAGGCAGCGAAAATGAACCTGAGAGATGTCAAGGGGACATAAGATCTTGTGTTATATATTTGAAAACTAATGATTTTAAACTTGCAGGTTATGTATACAGTGACCGGTGTGGTGACATGGATGATAGAAAAATCGCCACATAATTTGCATTCTACATTGGAACACAACCTTCACATGTATGTCAAAGAAGTAGCCCATCGTAACCCTGTCAACATGTGAAGCAGAGTATGTGGCAGCATCATTCTGTGTCTCAACCATGCAATTTGGATAAGGAACCTGATGCACGACATGAAGCTCCCACAACACGAGGCAACCGAGATCCTAGTTGATAACAAAAGACAATCAAGTTAGCCAAGAATCCAATGCATTATGAGAGAAGCAAACATATTGATGTAAGATTCTATTCGATAAGGGAACACATCAAGGAACAAGATGTCCGAGTGGTTCATGTGCAAAATAATGACCAAGCTACAAACATTTTCACGAAGGCGTTACCGAAGTCACTATTCGAGAACTGCAAGCATATGGTCAGGATGAAGCATATTCGAGACTTGAGATTAAAGAAGGATGTTGAAAATGATAATTCCAAAGTCTCGAATCCAAAGTCGAGGCACAAGATGCCGAGAGTTGAAGACCTCAAGGGCAAGAACCCAGAGAGCCCGGGACGAACTGAAGTTTAGAAGGAGAAACTGAGGATGAACTCGATGTGAAGAAACTGAAGAAAATGATTGTCATGAAAAGAAACTCGGGAAGAGTACCCAAACAAGAAGAAGTCGAAGACTCGTGATGAAGTCAAAACGATAGGGAACATAATCTCGAAAATAAAGAAAATTTGAATTGAAGCATTTAATAGACAATTAGATTGCAATTAAGAGTTAGATTAATTAGTAGCTAGCTAATTTAATTAGTTAGGTGAGCTGATGCATTCAATACACAAACTAATATTAATATGAGAAGTTGTATTGTGTTAGAACTTGATGAGACTTGGAGTATCAAATTATTTTGTATGTGTAAACAATTATTCTGCTTAATGGAAATTCCTGAACTTATTTGATTACTTATCTATTTCGGATTCAAATTCGAAATCTGAAGAATTGGCTCGGTAACTCGAGTTTTTTTTTTGGCAGAAGCCTCGTTTTGTAGGAAAAAAATATGAAAAATTGATAAAAATAATTTGTAAAAAAGCTATGTTAATTAAAAATAATATTAAACTCGTATAATTTATTAATTATATAATGTATTACAAACATTACAAATAGAACACACTTTTATTGCCACAAGTTATGCCGAGCTGGCTGGATCATCTCATCGTCCTCTGTATTAACCTTGAAAATGTATTATATATGTGACATTATATCAGACCTTGAAAATATTTGTTAAATATTGATCCTCTTTTGAAGATTATTTCAACACAAGTGCAACAAAAAATATTCAATGGAAGTCAGAAAATAAAAAAAAAACCAGGAAAAAAATTCAATTGAAAGCTCTGTTGTTAAGAAATATTTATCATGTATTAATGTGCTTGTCAGTTTATGATATGGATTGTATACAAGAGATCTAATCAACATAACTAATCAACCTTCCTAAAAAACCAGAACCAATCAACAAAATCAATTTAGGATAAAATACATAAAGAGTAAAAAACAAAAAAAAATGTAAAATGTACAGGGGACATCTGTAAAACTCGGTTGACTCGGCCAGGAATCAGCTGACTCGGCCAAGAATCGGTTGACTCGGCACTGTTCATCCGAGTCATCGGGTAAAAGTCGCACATGCGTGGGAATCAGATAAAACTTGGCTCGAACCCGGCCGAATCGAATCGGAATCGGCTGAGTTTCAAAACCATTATAAGTCAGCTGCATATGACATAAATGTCTCATATAATTGTTCAAATGGCATTATCACACATTGCAAAACCTACTCTAACTATGAATTACACTCAATAGATTGGTAATATATAAAGTTTTTTAATTTCTTTCCACATTTAATTTATGTCATTTTTTTCACATTTTTAGACATACAACTTATACAATGGGAAAGTGATCCACATAAAAGCAAAGGGAACGCATAGTTCATTTCCAGGAGGGAGGTCTAACTTGCCGGACGATAGCATTACATGTGCAGTATGTCCTCAGATTATAAAAAAACCATATAGGTTCTGCTCGATTGAATGCAAGGTAACTATTGCCTTTCTATTTATTATAATTAATTTGTTCAAGTTGACAGTTCACTGGTATTGGTCACTGCTAGTATCAGTTTGAGGAGGCAGGCGGGATTAGGTTAAACAACATGCTTAGTATATACTTCTTTCCTAATTCCCCGCTTCTTAATTAATTAACTAGTACCAGTATGTGGAATTATGGAGGATTTGTTATTTTATTCACAGTGATCGTTGTTGTCATCGTATTATTTAAGAAATACTACTCATCATGTCATGAGTTGTGATCTTTAGTGGATGACCTTTATACAAAGATACAAACTGCATGCCCAAGGATTAATCAAACACAATTCGTTTAATATATATAATATATAATTGCCACACTCACTTTCATTAAAATGAAGTGGTTGTTGGTAATAATGAATATTATAGAAAAATTAATTCCTATATATCATCACAAATTTCTTTTGCAGCTTAAGAAATGGCATTGTGATAAGCAAGCAAACCCTGCGAGCAAAGCAGTATCTTGGAGTTTCCCCTCGGTTGCACCAGTTCGTTCAGCTGGAGGTCTCAGAATAATTATCAAGAATCCCTACTTGAAGAAACAAGGGGAGTCGTCTTCAGCTGCATTGCCTGCATCTTCTCAGATTATGCCATCTCATATTGGATCTCTGAAGAGATGTCCGGCCGAAACATGGTCCCAACTGCCTTAACCTCAAAGACACCCCTATGCGGGGTCTCCTTATGGTGATAATAATAAATAAGACCATATATCTTGTGTACTCATCATTAATGTGTATTAATAAATGATTGGAATTTGGGAAAAAAAACCTCATGGTGAGTTCCCAATTTATCCTGTGTCGGTAGATATGTCGTACCTTGAACATGTCGCATTTTCAATAGCTTTGAAGTTTGAAGTTTTGTACTTCTTTAATTAATAAAGTGCAGTGTTAATGTGTTATTGGAGACACTTCACTCTAGTGCAGAGATCTGTCTGCCTAAATTTGTTATTTTCTTATCATTTTATTTAAATTATTAAATATTTCTCATATTAAGTCAATTCTATATATAAATCACCATTAATGTATCCTGAAATTTCTCGGTTTTCTTCCCGTTACATATGATTACTGGGTAACAATATGTTTAACACAGTAAACTTTTATAAGAAAAGAAAAAATGTTGAAACCTATTGAATTGTCTTTTTGAAGAAATTAGGGTGGGGCTAAGCAACCCCCCACTCCACCTCCATTTTTTCCATTGATGTTAAAACACGCTTACAAGCATTTGGCTCCCCTCCTGCATGTCCGTGTCAGATTTCAATGTAGCTTCATTGTTTCGATCTGCAAAGAAAAAAAAAATGATTCAACGTAAAAAAAAGTTACATTTGAACTGTAAATACACCGGTCTAAGTCCACTATGTGAGAGATAAGCTGTTGTGCCAGCTGAGACGCAAAGCAGAGCCGGTACGTGATGTACCAGAATAATTCTACACCTTGTGTATCTCACATGTTTTGATGAAGATTTAGTTAAGATTTTGTTAGCATTATTTAGGATTTACTTTACTCTGTTAAGCAATGGAAAATAAGAAACCATTTGCTGTTTAGTTAGAAAATGTTATGATATATTTATTGTCATATTTGATATTTTGTAAGAATAAGAACAGAAATGAAATCAGAAAATGGTGTTGCTGTTTTTGCACCGCAAACTTGTGTCTCTCTTCTTCTCTACACTTTCAATTCTCTGTGTTACAATATTGTTTCGAAGATTAAATTCCAACATTTGGTATCAGAGCCATGAAAAATGGAGAGGGAGAGAAAACTCAAACCAGTTCATTTACAAGAACTAGCGTTCCGATACAGTATCCAATGCTAAACGACACAAACTATGGTTTGTGGGCTGTGAAGATGAAGATACTCCTGAAAGCACTTGGAGTATGGGACGCCGTAGAAGGAAGTGAACCTAGTAACAAATAGAAGGACCAGGGAGCACTAGCGGCCATCTCACAAGCAGTACCAGATTCGGTGATTATGGCAATAGCAGAAAAGGAGTCATCAAAAGAAGCTTGGGAAACCATCCAACAGATGAGCATTAGAGAAGACCGTGTCAGAAAAGCAAGGGGACAGGTATTAAAGAGACAATTTGATAGATTAGTGATGTCAGAAACAACCAGTATCGTAGAATTCTCACAAAACCTGATAAGTACAGTTGGTGAGATTAGATCATTGGGAATAGATTTAAAGGACAATGCAGTAGTTGAGAGGTTGTTTAGTGCTGTACCAGATAGATTTCTACCAATTATTGGGACAATTGAGCAATGGGGTGACACCACCATTATGTCAGTGGCTGAAGCTGTTGGCAGACTGAGGGTGTTTGAAGAAGGCATGAAAGGAAGACAACAACCCAAGGAAGATGATGAGAAATTGATGCTAACTCGAGCTCAATGGGAGGCATTGTCTGTGAAAGAAAGAAGAAATAGTGAAGGTTCTGACAGCAAAGAAGGATGGAAAGGAGGAGAGCAAGGAAGAAAACCTTACAGAAAGTTTGATAAAACAAAAGTGAAATGTTTCAACTGTTCAATCTATGGGCACTTTGCATCAGAGTGCCGCAAGCCTAAGAAAGAGAAGGTGAACCTTGTAGAGGAGATAGAAGAATCAACCCTACTCATGCATGAAGTGATGAGAGAATCACCAGTAGTTGCTGATGCTGAGGGTAAAATTGGAAAATTTGGTGAACTGCATGTGGGGATCAAAGAAAAGGCTATGGGAAATGTTTGGTACCTTGATTCAGGGGCAAGCAACCACATGACAGGGTGTATGGACTATTTTACTAACCTTGACACATCCATACAAGGGAAGGTAAAGCTTGGTGATGGTTCTGAGGTTCTGATAGGAGGGCGTGGTACAGTAATGATAAGAGGAAAGACAGGAGAACAAAGGCAATTGACAAATGTGTACTATATACCCAAATTAGCAAGTAACATAATCAGCTTAGGGAAATTTGAAGAAAGGGGTTGTAGAGTACAGATGGAAGGAGGTTGGCTGAAAGTACTTGACAAGAGTGGTAGATTGATTATCAAAGTTCAAAGATCAAAGAACAGGTTGTACACTCTAAAACTAGACCTGATGCAGCATGTGTGTTTGCAAAGCAGTGTTGAGTCAGAGACAAGAAAGTGGCATGGGAGGTATGGGCATATCAACATTCAATCTCTGAAGAAAATGTATCAAGAAAAACTGGTAGAAGGATTACCCAGTGTTGAGACCATGATGGAGACCTGTAGAGTGTGTATGGTGGGAAAGCAAAGACGACAGTCATTTCCTTAAGAAGCAAGGTTTAGGGCAAGTGAAGTGTTGGAACTAGTTCATGGTGATTTGTGTGGACCCATCACACCTCCAACACCAGGGGGTAATCGGTATTTTCTATTATTTGTAGATGACTACAGCAGATTCATGTGGCTGGTTCTAATGAAATCTAAAGACAAAGCCTTTGTATCCTTCAAGGAGGTCAAAAATGCAATTGAAGTTGAAAAGGGGGTCAAGTTAAAGGCATTCAGGACTGATAGAGGAGGAGAGTTCAGGTCAGAAGCGTTTGATGAGTATTGCAAGGAAATGGGCATCCAAAGGCACCTTACTGCACCATACTCACCACAGCAGAATGGTGTAGTGGAGAGAAGGAATCAAACCATTATGGGAATGACAAGAAGTATGATGAAAGGCAAGCATATTCCCTCAGAATTTTGGGGTGAAGGAGTGACAACAGCTGTTTACATTTTGAACCGAGCACCCACCAAGAGCCTGACTGGCATGACTCCCTATGAAGCCTGGTACAAGAGAAAACCCAAAATTGATCATCTCATAATTTTTGGGTGTTTGGTACATGTGAAGGTGACTCAACCATTCTTATTAAAGCTTGAGGATAGAAGCATCTTGATGGTGTTCTTTGGGTATGAAAGAGGGTCCAAGGCATACAGGATGTACAATCCAATTACACAAAGGGTACACGTTACAAGAGATGCTGTATTTGAAGAAGACAAGGAGTGGAAGTGGACTGAGACACAAAACAGTACTCAAAGTGACACAGGTACTACATTCAGATTAGAACAGGAACCCACACAAATGCAAGATGAACCAGATGGATTGCACCAGCAGGATAGTGAGGGTGAAGGTGATTTTAACTCAGATCTGATTGGGTCTACACAGGAGCTAGATGAAGACACAGGAGATGAAAGGGGTGTTGAATCAAGAGCAACACCAGTAAAGTTGAGAAGTCTTGATGAGATATACAATGAAACTGAGCCTATACAGTTGAACTGCACTGAATTTTGCCTAATAGGAATGGAAGAGCCAGTGAATTGGACTGATGCAGCAAGGGATGAAAAATGGAAATATGCCATGATAGAAGAAATTGAGTCAATACAAGAGAATGGAACTTGGAGTCTGGTGGAACCAGTGAAAGGAAAAAGGGCAATAGGATTGAAGTGGGTATTCAAATTGAAGAAAGATTCAGAAGGGAAAATTGCAAAACATAAAGCACGCCTGGTAGCAAGGGGGTATGTGCAACAGCAAGGCATAGACTTTGAAGAAGTGTTTGCACCAGTTGCAAGGATGGAGACAGTGAGGTTAATCATGGTGTTGGCAGTACAACAAGGATGGTTACTACACCACATGGATGTGAAATCAGCTTTTCTGAATGGAGAGTTGAGTGAGGAAGTGTATGTGGTACAACCCCCAGGTTTTGAAGTACAAGGCAGTGAGCACAAGGTGTTAAAGCTACATAAAGCCCTCTATGGGCTAAAACAAGCACCAAGAGCCTGGAACTACAAGCTAGACAGTACTTTGAAGGCTATGAAGTTCGAGAGAAGGGAATTGGAACATGTAGTATACAGGAGAGAGGAAGGAGGTGAAAGCATTCTGGTGGGGGTATATGTGGACGATTTGTTGATCACAGGAACATCTGAGCTTGATATAGCAAGGTTCAAAACTGAAATGATGAAGATTTTTAAAATGAGTGATTTGGGGCTGTTATCTTATTACCTTGGCATAGAAGTACAACAAACTCCCTATGCAATCACCCTGTGCCAGCATAACTTTGGTCAGAAGATACTCAAGGAGTGTGGGATGGAGGAATGCAACCCAACTCAGGCACCAATGGAAGCCAGATTGAAATTGAGCAAGAATAGCAAGTTCCCATCAGTAGACCAAACGAAGTACAGAAGCATTGCAGGTAGCCTTAGATATTTGCTGAACACAAGGCCTGATCTAGCATATTCTGTCGGTATGATAAGTAGATTTATGGAATCACCTACTACTGAACACATGTCAGCTGTAAAGCATGTTTTAAGATACATAAAAGGGACAATCAACATGGGGTGTGTATACAAGGAAGCATTGGAAGGAGATCAAAACTTGACAGGCTACTCAGACAGTGACATGGCTGGGGATTTGGACGACAGAAAAAGCACATCAGGGGTAATTTATTTCCTGGGGAGTAACCCGATTAGTTGGTCCTCGAGAAAGCAAAGGGTAGTAGCATTATCCTCATGTGAAGCCGAGTATATAGCTGCTGCAGCAGCTGCATGTCAGGGTGTGTGGTTGGAGTCGTTGCGTTCATACTTTCTCAATCAGAAAGTTCAGAAGATAAGAATCAGAATTGATAAAAAATCAGCAATAGCCCTGTGTAGAAATCCTGTGTTCCATGATCGTAGCAAGCATATTGACACTCGATTCCATTTCATAAGGGAATGTGTTGAAAAGGAAAGAGTTGAAGTTGAACATGTCGGTACCAATGATCAACTTGCTGACATTCTAACCAAACCACTAGGAAGGGTAAAGTTCATTGAACTCAGAGAAAAGATTGGAGTGTGTGTTGTGAAGAAAGGGCACAACGAGCTTAGGGGGGAAAATGTGAGAGATAAGCTGTTGTGCCAGTTGGGACGCAAAGCAGAGCCGGTACGTGGTGTACCAGAATAATTCTACACCTTGTGTATCTCACATGTTTTGATGAAGATTTAGTTAAGATTTTGTTAGCATTATTTAGGATTTACTTTACTCTGTTAAGCAATGGAAAATAAGAAACCATTTGCTGTTTTAGTTAGAAAATGTTATGATATATTTATTGTCATATTTGATATTTTGTAAGAATAAGAACAGAAATGAAATCAGAAAATTGTGTTGCTGTTTTTGCACCGCAAACTTGTGTCTCTCTTCTTCTCTACACTTTCAATTCTCTGTGTTACAACATTGTTTCGAAGATTAAATTCCATCACACTATCAGGTGTGCAGTGTGCCAATCTCCCAAAAAGTTGACTGCCTGATGTTCCATTATATGTAAATTAAATTCAGAAGATATACCAGCAGTTGCTTAACCATTCCTGATAGTTGTGTGAATGTAAGAGCTTTAAGATCCACCACACATTAGTCAAGGATTACAATTTTCTTCATTATATAGTTGTACTGAACAAATAATAATGCTCCCCAAATTCCGTATCTCTGAGCACAATTAAAATTTTCTTTTTTTCTCAGATTAATTATTTATTGTTTTGATCTGGTTTTGCAGTTGTAACCAGATGAAAATCTGCATTTTGTGGAGCAACCTCTCAATTACGTTAAACCGCGATAATCTAAATTGTTATATGAAAAACGCCTATATCAAAGATATATTTTTTAAAAAAAAATTTAGAATGAAACGCTTGTGCCACCTTGACTCCATTTAGATCTGCCCATGCATGCATGTGTGCATGGCTCAATTCTCTTAGTCTTTATTGTTTACTGCATTTAATTGTTATAAGTGGAGAATTAAATATAAATTTTAGAGTCACATTAACTAGACTGCCTAATTGCATAAAAAGACAAAAACATATAGCAGAGCATCCCTGAAGAATCAACTTTATAACACATAAAATAATATAAAAAACAAGAAAGAACTAGCCAGTACATAAGTTGTTTGCAAACTTTTTTGACCGCCCATTGATTTTTCACAAAAATTGTTTGTTTTAATTAATTATTGAAACTGAAAGACATACTTCAGTCACAACGATACCAAATATGTGGCATGTCGAAAAGGGCTTGTCTCAGAGTCACAAAATGCAAAAAAAACAGAGCAAGGTGGGAGTTCCAATATGATGCATAGTTTCTCTGTCATAAAAGGTATGGCACAAATCCTAACCATTCAATTCTGATCCAACGCACACCGCATGAGGTTATATTTTAGGATTAGTGAAAAGTTAAATGAATGAGTTAGATTGTGTGCCATAGTTTTTATGGCAGAGAAACTATGGCAGCGGATGTGAATTCAGGAAGGTGGATAGGATATCAGAGCTTGGGAAGCAGATTCTCCGTCGCGCAACAGGAATGAACGCTTAAGATTTTCTGTGTTGTAGGTCACAGACAGCTCAAATTTGATTCAGGAGATCTTATATTATAAAGTTTAGCTTGCACGAATCTTAATGCAAATTAAAGACTGAGATTTGCTGCGCAGCACGCACAGTATTTGTACTGCACGGTAGAAGATCTCATTTCCAGAGCTCGGGTAAGATTCAGGATCAAGAGAGAAACTAGCCGTTATTATTGTAACTGAGTCAAAATTTCTTCACCCTTTCTTAAGAGATATGGCGAGTGATGTAGTAGTACTTAAGTTAATGATTCATTGTAATTAAAAACTATTTTTCGATTTTTCTCTATTTTTACTTTGAAATAACACTTCATTAGAATGTACACTGGTCAAGCAAATACGATTTATCGGACACTAAGAATAAATTCAACCATATAAAGTTATCAACAGGTGATAAATACAACCCAATAAATTCCCCTTATTAATTAATTGTTATAGATTTAATTAATATTATATATTTCTTTAAAAAATGTTGATTTCTACGTGAATATTATGGAATTTAATTGACAGTCAACCTTTTAAAATCCGTACAAGTTCTATGATTGATTACTCTTGCTTCAAATTATAGACAATCTCATATTCTCATACAGTGATTTTATGCAAAATGTGTTTAGGCCTCTAAAACTCTTCTCATTTGACATGATGCTGGTTGGTGAATATTTAATCAAATGAAAGGCCTCGAGTAGGCGATATATGGATCATACATTTTCCCTGTACAATACACGAGGCCTGTTGTAGCAAATTTCAGTTCCAGAGAAGTTGGCCCCAATTCTAATCGACTGTTTTAGTACCAACGGTCTAGAAAAATACAAAATTTAAATACATAACCGTTAGGAACTTGTGTGCAGTATTAGTGCTGATGCACATGACATGAAGTACCTAGAAATGAATTTTAGCTGGCTTTTAGAACCCCAAATTATAGAAGTATTACTGGTACTCGAAACATTGAAGTACCAATGAATATCATTCAACAGAGAAACAAGAAGGCTTTGATCAAGGAGTAGTAGAGAGGACTAACCCAACGGGGATCCACGAGAGATCCATGGATCGAAGGTACTGCAGGGAGGAGATGGCGATGCAGAGAGGGGATGGCGATGCAGGGAAGGGACTGCAATGTAGGGAGGGGACTGCTATGCAAGGTGGCAATGGCGGTGCAGATAGCTGTAGGTGTCGACGATGGCGATTTAGGGTTCTTCCACTGTCGAGTCTATTTCGACTCGACTAACTGGCATCGACTCGAAATATCAGTTGTCAAAGGAAATAAGGAGAAAATAAGGGGATGTTTCTGACAGGTGGGGTTTATTAGAAGGGAAACAAGACAGGGGCAGTTTGGGGATAAAAAAATCGTTTATATATTTATAATCAAGAAATTAGAAAAATCTGTTTTGGGGTACAATTATGAATTACAACAGTTTTGGATGGCAAATTTATAATTCTGATGTTTTAAGGTGGCATGGAGTCAAATTTCCCTATATATATGTGTGTGCGTGTGAGAGTTTTATGTATTACTGTAAAAATAAAATTGGAGTTTTCCATAAAGCTGTTTAAAAATAAAATTAGGCTGTTCAAAATCAGCAACATGACATATTTGCAAATAATTAAATTTTCTCTTGATTATATATTACGAACGGACATTTCTGCAAACATGTCTGTCAAATCATCAATCAATTTCGCAATAAATATAAAAACTGACAACAACATTTTTTTAAATTTCAAAACATTTTATACCGGACCTTTTTTGACGTGCTATTGTATTATTTAAACAATTCCTCAAGAGATGAACGTGATCAGAAAATACTAGCTATGAATGAGTAATCATTTTTAGTTTACATTCTATGTGGGTCCTACTTTCAGCCTCTATGAGGTTCCACAGTTGTGCACCAAGCGAATGAACACAAACACCACTCTTGATACTAGCCTCTCCTTTTCTTACTTCCTATTAATGTGTGTTATAAATGCAATCGCACTAATGGAATTGGAACCCTTTACTCGCCTACCTTCGGCAAGTCTTCCCTAGAGAGGCCCCTCTCTGATTAAAGCAGAATTAGATTTGTAGATCAAATTTCCCTTAGAGTCTGTTCGTCTGGGATGAAAATAGACTCGGAGAGTAATTTTTCGCGAAAACGCCTTTTCTCCAATTCGTTTGGGGTGAAAGAAAGCTATCAGTTTCTGAAGAGTATAAATTTCATATACTCAAAGAATTGCATAATGAACATTTGGTGCTTTCGAAAAGTAATGAAAGCAGGCTCCATTTCGAGGTTAGGCTCTTTTTCACGAAAGAAAGCAGATCAAAGACCTCCTTTCCATATTTGGCTGAAAACCGCTGCTTTCGTTTTCCGGATCTTTTCGATGGAAAACGAGAATTGGCAGCGAAACTCTTCTCGCTCACGCCAAAACCTTCCCTCGCTCGCACGGTCGCACCATGTATTTGATTTAAACACTAGGACTTCCTATTATATCACACCACCTCATGGGATCCTCACCAGCAATCGAGCAACTAATCCATCTATTTTGTCTTTCGAATTTAGCTGTAGCATTTATCCATCTAATCTCCCTTTCTACCTTTCCTGACGAGTCGACTAGGCGAGGAGGCACTACACCAAATCTCGAGGAAAATCATTGTAAGGTACTGTCTTTTTTTGGAAACAGAAGAAATTGTACTGGCACGTGTCCGGGTATGGTGTAATCAGTATTAGAGGTGTAAACGAGTCGAACACGAACGAACTGAGTCAAGTTTAAGATCAGCTCGTTACTTAACGAACGAGCTGATAACGATCGAGTTCATAACGAACTGGTAACGAACGAGTTCATAACGAACTGGTAACGAACGAGTTCATAACGAGTTCTTGACGAGTCGAACACGAACGAGCCACGAGCTACGAATATTTTTGACACCTCTAGATTTTATGTTAATTAATATTGTGCAACTTGTACTTCAACTATTGCAGTTAGATATTAATATTTATCAATTAACTTTATATAACATGTGTGATTCGTTAACGAGCCGAGCTGACCAGTTCGTATTGTTAACAACTCGAGCTGGTAACGAACAAGTTCATAACGAATTTTTACCTAATCGAACACAAACGAATCACGATCTACGAAAATTTCTTGCACCTCTAATCAATATTACCTCTTTAGACGCATTCCTCGCGAAAATGTGTGTGAATTGCTGGGTTTGAGGAAGCATTACAAATTTTCAAGCAAAAATTAACCAAGTATTGTTTATGTTCCAAAATAACTTTTTGGCATATACCAGTAGCCCAATTTTGGTGCATTTTTAGGTACATTGTCGCGGGAAACGAATTCGCTGTCATAATTTTGATGACAGGATCATGTCATTGAGTGTCTGACAAATGAAATCATAAAATAATGACACTTCACTGAATTAAATCACAACCGTTCAAATTAAAAACAGCGATTCAGATTCAATAACAACGAAAATATAACAGTGAAGTAATGCCAGCAGATGCGGATCCCCTTGTCATGGTAGGTTCTGCTTGGCGTAAATATTTCAAGAAGTAGAAGCTATCTTTCAGAAGAAAAATGAGAAAGCATGGAGCTATCTATATATTACAATTTACAAGTCATGGCTAGTTAGTACAGAGGATTCACACTAGCATTTTATAATTGATAACAAAAAATTGGGTATAAGAAAATTCCAATTGACAGGTCCCGTTTGTTTAATTGATACTATGAGAAATTAATACCATTCATAACAAGTATTTGGAGCAATACGTCAAGTTGGGAACATGTAAAAATATAGTATAGTTGGGTGACCTATGCTCTTTGCCTGTCTTTTATTTTAAATATATGCGTGTACAACTTTAGTGCCCAAATTTGACCATCTGCCTAAATTTGACTCCACACCATCACCATGTACTATTTGCCAATTTTTTAATACTAAAAATTTAATAAATAAATTATAAATAAAAAAAGAACGGTATGAAAGTTCGAAAAATGTGAATGCACGGATTGTGAATTCAGTGCTATTGAAAAAGCCCAAATATACTGACAACTCATGGCACTAGAACCTTTCATTTTTCAGCTCAATTTGTTGTTTTTATTTTTGTTCTTATTTTTTTATTAATAAAAATATTAATATTTTAATTCATGAGTTGAGTTATATTTAGATAATTTTTGTAACAATTTTCGTTGTGTTCGTTCAGACCGTAATCAGTTTTTATCGTCGCAAGCTATCGAGCATAAATATTTGAGTTTACTTGCATCACGTCGAGTCGCGGAGAAAGGAGCGATTCAAAATTGAATTTGACGCAACTCGTGATAAACAATTACTATTTAAGACATAAGTTAAAGG